>SPNW01000020.1:0-163092 GCA_004918325.1 Wallemia hederae
AACTTGTCAGAGCACATATGCGCAAAAGCGATGAGATGAAATATTCTGAGGTTGCCAATAACGTAAATTGGATTGCGGGTGGTCTCAAATTGGGCTATCTTGTTGACTATCCAATTTCTGACATGGAAACCTTTCTGGATGGCTTGCAAAAGGTAAGGTCCGCTAGGCTTATTGAAAGCGCTCACGATGTTAGCTAGGTCACAACTACGCAGATCTGAGAATTCTCGCTCTTAAAGAGGATTGTCTTCTGCTCAACATTAGATTGCTTGAGAGATGCAAGACGGAAAATTACGCTTTCGTAGGTCAATTCTTTCAGTCTTTTAGTCTGACTTCTCCGTAGTTGGAGCCAGTACCGGAGGTTTTTAAAATCGTCAAATGGCTAACTAATCATTTCGAAAGCGAGGCGTTGATCTCAATCGATTATTTGAGGATAGAGACTATGATTGCTTTAGTTGGAGTGCTACTTGAATACGCAACACCTTACAACGATCTACAGCAATGCGGAACTTTCAAGTTATTTCGCTATACAATGACGTCTTCAGTCGATTCTTCCAGTAGCATCCTATCGTCTTTCACAACTCCCCTGGCGCTCATACAAGTTGATAGCCTTAACGTAATGGGCAGAGTAAGTGAACTACTGCATCAATTCCGCCGAAGGTTGCAGGCAGCACACGGTCAGGCAATGTGTAAGGACTTCATCGATGTACATCTAAGCGTTAAGGACATTTTTATGCATAAGTTGGTTGTGTAATATGTGCTACTACAGCTTATCGGAGTCAAATGGTGCCTTCAGCGTCATCTTCACTCTGCCCCTTTGAGTGTTCTTGTCGTTTTCAACGAAAATATCTACGTCAACGACGTCGAACAGACAAATAGTGTGAGAATTGTCTTGAACATCTTCAACAGTGATCGTGTACTCTTCGGCATTGAACTCGATAGGTTTCCTAAAAGTGATGATACCTTCTAATCCCAGTGACGGTACAAATACAGCCAAGCCATTCCTAAAAGTACGAATCACATGAGCTTTCTCTCTCACGAACCCGCCATCACGCTCATTACGCGCTTTGATTGCCAGCGCAACGTAAAATTCAACAGAAGCTCTGCCAGCTTGCTGTCCAAGGCGATGTCTCTTATTGATGTTCTCCATTACGCCTTCGACAAATGTTTTGTTGTGTAATGCGCCATGTAATGGCATAAAATTGATAGCAGATGCGAGCTGTCGATGGGCCAGAACGTCTGCATACCGTCTAATAGGACTCGTGAAGTGGGTGTATATTGGTGCGGCCAGACCGTAGTGAGAGAACGTCTCCTTGCTGTGACTCCCGCTGCAGAAGTATTCGGCAGACAACATGCAGCGCGTTGCCATGATTCTCACCAACGTGTTGAAGGACTTTTCATCTTCGTCGACACAGTTGTCAAGAGATGTTGCCAAGGCACCGGAAGATGACACGTCTAAGTGAATACCCTTTCGTTTCAAAAGAATATTCTGTAAATTTTCAAAATTCTGTTTTGGTGGTGGAAGGTGTCGTCTGTTGAGAGTCAATGATATACTCATAGGATCTACTAGCAAGCACCGCTCACCTCAGTACGGCTGTGCCAGGGAAAGTCTCGTTGATCTTGGCAGCGACGCTACAGTTTGCCAGCAACATAAATTCTTCGACCAGCTTATTTGTCTCCTTCACTTGCTTTTGTTCCACGTCAATTGGTTCAGATGATTCTGTAGAATCTAGATGAATTTTGACTTCCGGTGAAGCTAGATCAAGGGCACCCCTATCGAGTCTTTGCTTCTTAAGCTTCTTGGCAATGTCGTTCAATAGTCTGATTGAAGTTGTGAGAGGATCATTCATTGATTTGTCGTCCTTTCTTGATTGGGCCTCTTCGTAGGTGAATGCAGCTTTGGAAGCAATCACTGACTTGTTGAAGCTAACGTTGACTATTTCAGCTTTGTCATTTAACTCCCATACAACGCTGAATGCTAATCTTTCCACATTAGGACGTAGTGAACAAAGATTTGTACCAAGCAGCGAAGGAAGCATGTCGATTCTTTTGTCTACCAAGTAGACTGTGGTACCTCTTGAAGCAGCCTCCTGGTCCATTGAGTTGTCAGGCTTGACAAAGTGCGATACATCGGCAATGTGAACGCCTGCCTCGATATTTCCATTGGGTAGGTACTTGGCATGCAAAGCATCGTCAATGTCAGTGCAGCCTAAGCGAACGTCAAAAAAACAAATTACATTGACTTCAATTCAGCTCACCGGGGGGATCAATTGAGCAAACAGTTTCGTTTCTTAAGTCAATGCGGTTTCTCCAGACCTCATCATTAGAATTTTTTGGTGGAACCTTCCAAGCTTCACCTTCTTTAGGTAAGCAATCGAGGATCGACTTTGAAAATGATCGATACGGAACATCGTACTCCAACAAGAGGCTTTCAATCTCAGCTTCCTTGGATTGTACTCTACCTAGTGCTTTGATGAAGTGACCCTGAGGGTAGCGCGAGAAGGTTGACCATTGATCTATGACCACGACTATTTTTTGGTCAATGAGGTTAGATGCTTGTCTCGTCTTCATTTTTATTTTTGGGATGCGACGGTCTATAGGGCTAGCAAAGACAGACTGCTGAGACTGTATTGATGAGGAGTTGACGGTTGATTTGTCTAAATGGCAAACGTATGATCTCCATTGACGCTTGATGACGCCAACGACGCGGCCAGTAGGTTGGATATCCGTGGTATGTGCCTTGGATGGTTTCGCAGCTGCTTCGATCTGACTTGATTGCACCTTGGCTTCGTGTTCGAGAGTAGAGGTATTCAAGTCTTGATCAACGTCGTCAAACTTGAGAGTACTGTCTGCATCTATAATTTGATCGGCTGAAGCTTTCCACTCAGATTGAGGAAGCAATTGCACCACAACGACATCATCATGCACGGATCTGTTGATTGCCTGTCTACCGACCAGGAGAACGGGCTTAGCAAATTTGGGCACTTTGACGGACCCCTCCAAATAATTGTAAGGGTTGGCCTGATACTGGCCTTGGAGGAGGTACCCAGATTTGATGCCAGCCTGTAAGGTAGAATGTGGAAGGTATTCAGGATACAGCATCGAGTTTGATGAGGTTGAAGAAGTATTGACCGAGGATTGAGTCGTCGACAGCAAGTCGAGCAATTGGTCAGAGTTGGAAGTAGCTTTGATATACGTGGCAATATCAGAAGCAGGTATTCCTTCCTTGAGAGCTAGAGCGAGGTTGTCGTTATCGTTTGTCAATAAGATGACGTCTTTGTTTGATAGGTGCTTGTTGTACCACGCAGCTGCTATTCTTATAGACTGATCGTTGATATCATTAGGGGAGACGTAAGAAGAATTGCGATTGGATGTCATTGTGAAGAATTCGTTGTAGAAGACGAAAAATCTGTTGTCGTGGTCGTTGATCAAAGACAGCAGTCTGGAGTACAGAGGCAGTGAGCGATGCTTGACTTCCTCCAAAACAGTCTGCAGGATAATAACGTCTTTGAAGCCACCCAAATCGATGAGATCGAGCTGGGACAAGAGAATGTTGGTGTCTGGGAGTAGATAGTGGGGCTGCTTGAACTTTGCGTTGTTGGTGATGCCGGACTTGGAGAGGACAGCCTTGCTGCCTGGTTTCGCGTCGTCGTCCAAGCTGCCTGAAGGGATATCGTCTCGCAAGTAACGCTCCTGAGTAAATTTGATAACGTTGCCTTTGTTCGACTTCTTGATGAAGGACTTGTAGCCGGCATTTGGAATGCTCAGCGGCCTCTTGAGGATCGAAATATCAGATTTATTGAAATTCATTTCGTCGTTGGACGAGGTCAACGATGCGGGCAACCGAGATTCTGAATAAAAGGAGTGTGTGGAAGGGTGAGTAGCAAGTAGTATGCTACAAATTGCTGACACTCGTTCAGGACCGTTCTTCAGATCGTTTCCAAACCTCACGCAGGCCAAGAAGGACAATCAAGTGATAAAGACGACGGCGAGGAATTGCACGATACTCCCAAACTTTGTGGGAATGAGATTTGGTGTGCACAACGGCAAGAACTATATACCAATACAGATTACAGAAGCCATGATAGATTACAAGCTGGGATTCTTCGTCCCAACGAGGAAGAAGTTCAGTTATCGTTTGACCAAGAACAAGTAATCTGTGTAGTCTAGAGATTTGTAGCTTGATTTGAATGTCTGTAAATTTACCACGCTGAGCACGCCTTGGTCGATATCGCCGCGATAGCCTGCCTTGCGGATCAAGTGCGTGATGGACTCGTCCTTGTTCCAGCCTTGGTCGACAAGAACGTTGGGCAGGAAAACTGACGAGTAATCTATGCCGCCCACATTGAACTCGATTCGGATGCCGTGCTTGCCAATCTCAAAGTCGTGCCAGTTGCTCCTGTCTTGGAACTTGTAGAGGACAGACACAGAGCAGCTTAAATGAGGCAGCATGGACGCAGTGATCGGGCTAAAGCGCTTGTCCTGCAGAGCGGAATGCAGCGAGTACTGCCTGATCCCTGCCGCAAGGTTCAGTGACCTGAAGGTGCCCAAACAGCCTCTCAAGCGCTGCTTGTAGTTCCAAGTCACGAAGAGCGGGTATTTGTCATCACTTTGTACGGATATCACCTCGTGGCTGCCGTCAAAATGATTGATTAGGCTATCAAACGCCAGAATCAAGTGCTCATCTCTCAATTTCATATCGGATGGTTGTGTCGGATTAAGGGCACGACGTCACAGATGGCAAATTACTGCTGACTAAAAACTAGCTTAGACTAACGATACTTGCTTGCTTCACCCCCTTGCCTTGCCGCTGGATCTTGAAGCGCCATTAGCTGCTCGTTCTGCTGGGCGCTCGTAGGCGAGTTTTGGGACCGCCATACAAATGCAGTATAGCTTTTAGCATGTCGCAAAGCTCAGGTTGTTCCTTCAACTGGTACCACCAAGTCATCGAGGATCTGCAAATGGAGTGGGTAATACAGGTGCATGATGAGTACAAATCAACGCAGATGATCGGATTGAGTGACCTGGGAAGATGCAAAACTATCATCAACGAATCAATGGCGTCGAGGATCATAGATCTCAGCCAATTGAGCCATCTAATCTCTTCACATTACTCACCAGTCCAAGAACATCTGCTCAACCACCACCACCTCGATCTATTTAATCGGTTTATCGAAGACGATATCCTGGACACGCTCCTCGTCTCGGTATCCACCTCATCCGCCATCTTATCGCTCACTTATGTAATGAAGTCGAACCACTCTTCTCAAATAAAATCCAAGTGCTCTTCTTTGCTGTCTTCTCTTCTATTGAGGCCAGACGGGGTGTCCTCATTGCTCTCCATCATGCTGAATTCTCCACACGATTTGAACAGTAGCAAAAACATACAGCTTGCAAAATTACTATCAACCAAACCAAGCAGTCTTGACATTGATGCATACCTACAGACTATTATTCCAAACATCCTTAACACCCTTCTCTTGTCGCCACCGACAAATCACTTGAAAGTTATTTCGCTTTCCCTAGACTATTTCAAAAACAAGTACACGAACAAGCTTGACTATCACTTGCACTATCAACTAATAACACCGTTCCATGCGCCAAACCAGTCACTCATACTGACAAATGCGTTGACGTTTTTAAGCACACTCATCCCTCACTCGACGCTTGTCCTCAATTGCTACGCTAACAAATTGTTCCCTATATTATTCAACCTTGGTACGTTTTTGGACTCCTCCAAGACGGCTGATCCTCTCTACAAGTCACTTCTTGATGACATTTTTACTAAATGGGCATTTTCCATCGATAAAAACTTGGCAATAGAAGCCATATGGAACACACTCACCTATGGTAATGGATGGAACGATGATTCATTGCAGTGGCATGCGTCTTACTCTGATGGCTTGCTCATTACTCGGAAATCGTTGTCACCATCTACAAATCCGAACCTATTCGACATACAACAGTCTCAAAGCGAAAAATCCTTAAGCATTGATCCAGATCCTGAGGTTCTGGCTACATTTGTTACAAATACCAATCGTAGTGACATTCTTAGCCCAATTCTTTCAAAGTGTCTCAGTCAATATCAAGGACTGAAGGACTTGGATCAACTAGAGTCTATGGACTTGAAAATTATTCTAAGATACTTACACTTCTCAACTTGCTTGGTCGAACAAATGGGTCAACAGGTTCTGGACAACAAGGATGACATTTTGAACTTCATCTATCATTCTTTACATGCACAACAACAGCGCAAGACTGCATCTACCTTACATCAAACATCTGTGGAAAATACATCCCAACATTCGAAAGACTTACTGATTTTCGAGGATCACGTTGAAGATAGCTTGAAAGATAGTGTGGATGATAGCGATACTTTGGAAGTTGATCAAATTTTGATATCCACAGCCTTGTCTTTGCTGCTGGCAACTTTAGAAGGTTTGTCTGTTGACCTCACTACTTTCCATTGACTTATTCTCAAATCAGCCGATAGCAGTATCAACACAGAAAACACTCCGATACTGACTTTGATTGCTGGTCGTCTTGACATTTTTGTTTGCGACTTCCCTGCCATCTCACCTGTGGCGCACGAGTGTCAACTCGTGTTGTCAGCTAGAAACGCTACATCTTCACTCAAGGACGAAGAAACTAGCTCACCTTACCTGGCACAAAGAAAAGTCTATGCACAAGCGCTTAGAGATATCCAAGATTCTCAATTACCTGTTAGGGCACACGGCCTAGATTCACTTCGGAAATTAGTCGACCAAACGGTCCCAAAGAATCGCTTTGATGCAAGCGAGTACAATACTCTCGATCCTCAGCTGGTCAAAGATATTCTGGACGTCTTCATTCAAGCCATTAAAGCTGACGATAGTTACATATACCTCAACGCGGTTCGAGGTCTAGTTGTAATGACGGATAAGATAGGCCATGAGATACTGAGTCAACTCTCGGTACGGTATGCTAAACACGACCAGCAAATTGCAGAAATCGATTTAGATCAGAGGTTGAGAATTGGTGAGGCTATCATCCAAGTGATAAGGAACTTGTCAGACACTCTACCTGCATACACCCATTTGATCATACCGCAGTTGATCAAAGTCATGTCTGACAACAGTATGCCTACGCTCCTCAGAGCTTCGACTTTGACTATTCTTAGTCAAGCCAGCACTACCTGCATTAGAGCGATTGAACCATACATGGGCGAGATAGTGAGCGGTGTGGAAGACATATTGATCATTGAATCGTTGCACGAATCTAAGGATATTGATCATCCTCTGGACACGCAAACTAATCTTGTTCAATTGAAGAGGTCTGCCTTGGTACTTGTAGCAATGGTATTCAGGTCGGCTTACGAGACAGGCAATGGCGGTATTTCGGCATCTACAAAGAACAATCTTGTCACCAAGATCAGGTACATCGCTCAAGTTGACAATGATGACTTGGTACGACACCAAGCAAACGAGATTTTAGACGAATTTGATTGGAGTAATAGACTGCCTTGAATTGTACTATAATTGTAAATTTTTCTTGGTATTTATCAAAAATGTATAGTTCTCTCTTGCTTTCATTTCTTCGAGAAAAGAAGACGAGGGGAGAGGAAAAGACGAACGCGTTTAGTTGGAGATCAGTCTAGTTATCTTTATGAGAATAGCCAGTCTAATCTATTAACTGATTAGCAAGCCTAATTTATTCCTTATATACTAGTTGCCAATGATGATCAAACTACCCTTTAACAAGCGACCAATCGACCACGAGGTCATTGATGAGCTACAAACATATCTACTGAAGATTTCTGAGGCAGCTTTGTAAAATACTACTTATTTATATTACCAATATACATGTTGCCCGTTGAGAATTCAAAATTAGGTAATATACATTGAATAGACTAGTGAAAGATTACAACATTCCGTTACGCAACCGTTGCGCATCAAGCCTTCACACTCCTCCTCTTGGCTTGCAGCTTGTTTACTTGGTTCACCAGTGACGCTGAAGTTGCCCTAGCCAAATGGGTTTCAGCCTGCCCTGGCGCTCCGTTCCGGAGTATTTCTGCTACCTTAAGAACAGAAACGTGTACTGCCATTGATCATGAGAATTGCAACTGCTTCGCATTGCTTTGACTTACTTTGTTCAACAGTAACAACTGGTGCAATCATCTCCAGGACATGCACTGACTTCAGCAGAACACCTGCAGCCAACGATATCATCTGTACACTTATCAGCTCCGTTAGTGAGGAATCAACACCTACTGACCTTGATATAGATCAATGGAAGCAGCGACCATGTAGAGCAGAGCGGCTCCTCAGCTACTGCATCAAGCATCTGCGCAGCCGCTTTAACTGCCGCGGTGGCGTATCTCCAGCGTTCGCCAGATGTGCCGAAGTTGTCGACGTGGCTGTCATCACCAGAATCCCCAATAGAGATTTGATTAATGTAAAGGCGTGCAAAAAGATAGAATAGTGTCAAAGAGGTAGCTGGCCATTGGTCAGCTGCGCTCACTATATGTCTATCAGAGCTTGTCATTTGCGTCAAGTGTGTACTCACGCGCTGACTCAGGCAAGTTGATGCGCCTCCAACTTTCCAATTCTTCGTTCCATGTATCCAAGCAGCTTCGAGTGTCGGCTGTGCCAGCATTCAACCAGTCGCGGCTGTCTAATGTCTGTCTG
Source organism: Wallemia hederae (assembly GCA_004918325.1). Taxonomy (NCBI): domain Eukaryota; kingdom Fungi; phylum Basidiomycota; class Wallemiomycetes; order Wallemiales; family Wallemiaceae; genus Wallemia; species Wallemia hederae. Next base: position 8,664 of record SPNW01000020.1, read on the forward strand.
GCTTGTCTAAGCAATGTACATATTCTCGCGTGAGCTACTAGGTGCTTGTCGCGATTGTGGTCTGCTGGATGGCCTTGCGCAGAAGCTTCTAAGAGAAGTGTGCAGAAGGACGTTGGGTCGTACATCTTGGAGGGCCTGCTCGAGTAGAATGATGCTTGACTCTCAATGACCTAGAAATTGTGAGACGCTGCTATCAAGTGGTCTTGACTTACGTATGTAAAGAGCCAAAGTCTCAGCCAGTTTTCCAAACCGAGCTGTCTGCGAGGAGGCAAATATCCGCAAGCTTCGCCGATAGTCATCTGAGGTGGTACTGAAAGCATGGAGGTCTTCAAGAAACCTCTAGCCCACTTAAAAGCCACTTGAGCAAGTGCATGTGAGGTTGTGGCACAACCTTCTGGATTTTGCTTTTTGCCCGGCCTAGTAGACACATCGCAGAAAACGGACGCTATACACATCGCAACAATCTCCTCAGGTCCAATACCAAGCTCAAGATCCAGCTCGTCGTTGTCAAGCGCGTCCTGATCATCGACAGAGTAATGCTGAGTGATGGCCGGCTGAAACGAAAAGTCATCCAAGTCAATCATAAGATTACCGACTAGACATCTAAAGTTGTCAGAAGGAGCTCTTTCAGATGCTGCTAAGCATATGACGCCAGTAATCAACGGAGTGAGTGTTGATTTACCCTCAGGTAAGTAAGGGAAATGACCAATTTGAAGTCTGAAACCGAAAAGCTGGCCTGCCAGGTTGGAATGGAAAAAGTCCACCAAGTCCTCTGCTGATGATTGAGATAGCAGACCCTTCTTGATTACATTTGGACGGGGATCGAGCGAGCCGCTCCCTAATGTCTTGAGATCCTCTTGAGACGCACTTGCAACAAGATCCTCAGAGGAAGATGGCTGGCCTGGGAACACTGGTGCCAGGCCGACTGGCTCAAATGGAACAATGTCAGAGAGAGCTTTGTCGGGCTTCGTTGATTCTATGTTCTCAGGGTCGAGAAGCTCGTCCAAGATACTCAAGAATCCAGAAGTGGCGTTGGGGCCGTTTGAATGATGTTCCTCCAATCCAACAGCATTGGGTGCGGTATTTACGTGTGTCTGGGCCAATAAGGCGGAGGCACCTGATAAGGTGGTATGATTAGGTACGGAGAAGGGGGAGAGAGGGCCTTGAGGTCTATGGTTACCGAAGTCAACAGCTCCCTTGAAGAGCGAAGATGGCTCGTGAGTCGATTTATCGGATGATTTGCGGGTAACCGAGGTTGTAGGCGGGGACAATTGACCGGATGCGGAGAATTTGGGCGCGTTTTGAAACCGCTGGGTGCTCTCCATATGGCTGAAGAAGTTGTCGATGCTCTGCGCCATGGCATCAATCTTATCGCTGAGGTAACAGAGTCGATCTTCGACTGAAGTCTGCCATTCGTCATCCTACGACTAATTAGCATAAATCTACGCCACAGCAGACACCTTACGTGTGCTCTTGTCCTAAATTTGCACTCTACGCCTGCCGTCAAGCATCTCCTGCATGGTTGACCCGGAACCGGTATCTCGCACTTGAGCTGAATTTGGGTGAGACGGGTTTGTGTAGCTCGAAATACTTACCTTAGCTCTTCTGCAAGTTAAGCACGCCTTCTGCTTCTTCATCTTAATGACTGGCTGACCACGTGAGTCCTTGGACTGGATAGGGATAACGCTCGAATCGTCTGCAGAGTGGCTCTGCTTTGCTTTCTTGTTTTGGTGGTGGTAAATGGACATTGACTGTTCAATGATGACAATACATGTGAAAGAATACTTAAACACTCATTTAGGAAGTTACCTCATTGAGCGATAATGAAAAATCTAGTTTCCGAGTTTGGACTTTTTGCGCTCTCGGTGGTTTTGCTTCTTCTCCTCTTTAAGCTGCTTGCGCTTGTTCAGCTTGCCTTCGTGCTCCTCGCAACCGATTTTATTGCCCATTGATCTGCAGCAACTCAGACATGCCTTTCGCAGACACTTTCCAAATGCAGCAGAGGCACATCCTTCACCGGTACAGTTTATAATCTCCTTCTTGACTAGTAGCTCTCTCTGCGGTATCGAATTTTCTTGCTCCGATTTTGTCAGCTCTATGTTCGATAAGATGTGCCCATACTCGTCAAATCATGACGTACCATTGTCTCTTACATTGCTCAAATCGGTCTCGTTGACGTTTACCGGTCGCATGTACGGCTGTGCGTAGAAGAACGGAACTTGTCTATAGCCGTTCTCGTCCAGCTGCGCTATATTCGATAGTTCGTCCCCTTCCACGAATGCTTCATCGGCTATAATTCTCTTCTCAAACTCAGCAACGATCCCTGGCCACTCTTTGTCGTTTCCTCTGCCCAGCCTTTCCCGCAAGTCTGGCCATCTACTCAGACAAGGCTTAAATATCTTAAATAAGTGAGCTTTCTGCGAGCTGATTGCGGTTTCAGTCTTGAGAGAATTGACAATGTCCAAGTACTCTCTGGCCAGCTTGATAACCGATGGGTGACTGACTTTATCGCTGAATATGGCGGGGTTGTAGAGGTTTCCCTATAAAGTTTGAGTCAAATCGAGAAGTGTGCAATGCCTCACCTCTGCAGACATGATCCCGTCGCAGCCTGTAGCCTTGAGACATCTTTCCACGTCCTCGTGGTACAGAATGTTGCCGTTCGCAAAAACAGGCACTTTGACGGCGTCTTTGACAGCCTTGATCTTGTCCCAGTCAGCCAATCCCTTTTCATGTCAGTCAGATAAGTTATGCAAGTCTCACGTACAGTCTGTTGACCCTTCATTTCTCGAGTTCGTCCGTGAACGCTGAGTATCTGAGCACCAGCACGTTCGAGGAGCTGAGCATATTCGACAGTACGTTGGACGTCATCGAAAACTCTAAACTTTGCTGTGACTGGAGTATGTTCAAGATTCTGATGCAGTGTGTTGACTGATGACATAAATCACGCTCCGATAAGGAACCCACGACTCACTGAGATTGTACACGAGATCCCATTCGTCTTGCAGCCAGGAGCCGTACCGGCCACGCCTAGCAATGTGCTGAATTTCTCAGCTCATTCAATTCTTCCAACGATAAGCTTACCTGTGGACAGCCCAGGTTCAAATCAACAGCGTCGCATCTGCCTTCGAGGTCTTTTGCGCAGTCAAGAAGCATCTGCGGGTCATTCGCAGCGAATTGCACAATCAACGGCCTGTCAAGTCCATCGAGACCTTCCTCGTTGTTCACTTTATCAAACCAGCCCTTCTTTGCAGAGTCTGTCTGAAGCTGAGAGTACTGCCTAGCGTTTATCATCGGCGTATACACCAGTTCAGCGCCGTATCTTCGTGAAAGAATTCTCCAAGCCAGCTCTGACTGATCTACCATTGGGGCGACAATTTTTTGTGGCTTGCCTAGAGCCTCGTACAGATCCCAGCCAGCTAATTTGCCTCCCTTTGCCTGATCTACACTCATCTTGTTCTCGACGACCAAGATCAAGGAGATGGCGAGGCCACAAATACTGGGTGAGTCGGGTGGATGAAAATATACAGTTGGCTGAAATTTGGATAGTGCTTCATGGATGTGAGTCAGCGCTGTTGCCTCACATTAGCTGACTGTGGCAGATACCCAGAGTGCTTACATCTTCTCAAAGAAGATTGGCGCTGTAAGGAAGGCGGTGAGTCGTGATTGCTAGTCGATGAGCAAGTCTAAGCCCACTCAGCTCAAAGACTGCTGCGATCTGCATTTCATCGACGGCCCACTCGAGCTAGATAAGAGCGATCTCCCAAACGCTGAAATGTACGACAGCATGTTCGTCGATTCAGCTCCAAGAGCCTGGTATGTCACCAGAAAGAATCAGAAGACCGACAACACGGACTGTGCGTGTTGCGTTGCTATCATTTAGCTTCTCGCTAATCAGATACAGTTGAGCGCTTTGAGGAGTCGTGGGATATGATAAGGGATCTGCTTTCCAAGAAAAGGTACGACGGCGTCTTAGGATTCAGTCAAGGAGCGGGATTCGCTGCTGCCATCGCCGCTGTACTCTCGAATACAGACCTGAAACCTGAATTTAAGGATGTACACCCGCCATTCAAGTTCTGCATCACTGTTGGAGGGTTCAAGATCCATGACAAGAGGTATGACTATCTCTATCCTCTCCCACCGTCTGGAGAGAAGACACACTTTTTGCATGTCATTGGCGAAAACGACATGATAGTGACTCCAGAGAGGAGCGCTTCGCTTGTCGACAATAGCCCTGGCGCTCGCTGCGAGAGACATCCTGGTGGACACTGTAGGTACTCTTTACTTGACTTACCTTTTTTAACTCTAGTGCAGTCGTACCTTCGAGTGCGCCATGGCGTCACTTCTTTGTGCGTTACATCAACAGCTTTGGTGAGGACGGCGAGCGTGGCAACGTACCAGGTCCTCAACCCACACCGGAAGCCATTGTCGCAAAATCGTTACAAGGTAATGCATCCGCGAACAAGCAAGAGGAATGATAGAACAAGGATTACATTGGAATTAAACACTACAACTAGATCAACTTTTTCGCAGACAATATCCGTGACATTAGAATTCCTTGAACAGATGTCCTGTTCGTGTATATTAGATTGATAGAAGACGCTTGTGCTCAACTCACCCCATGTGTCATCTCCGTCCTGACCATATAGACTGACATCGTTCTCTTGATACTTGTCAAATTGGCTAGAGTCGCCATCGCCTGCAATTTTTGGTACGTATGGAGCAGGTATTGCTCGATTGTAGAGTCTGTTCCAGTCAACCTCCTTGAACCATTCGTGCGTGAACACATCGCGACTTCCGTGTTGCAAGTTACCGAAACGCTTAGACAAGTCTGCCATGAGCAGCTGCTTCAAAAGGTCTTTGGCCACTGGGTCAAAGTATGAAGGGAATTTTGGCTTGTTTGCGATAATCTTTTCATATAGTTTCATCGGATTGGAGTCCTCTGTGTAGAATGGAGGGTAACTGAAGCAAATATTAGTCAAACGTTGGAGTATGCTAGTTAACAGACCCAGCAAGCATCTCAAAGACTAGTACACCGAGGGCGTACCAGTCTACAGACTTGTTGTAACCCTTAGATTGCACAATTTCTGGGGCCAAGTAATCGGGGGTTCCTGGACTGTGTTAGAAGTACACTACTGCGCTCTCCAAAGCCCGACTCACCGCACAAAGTCCACGTTACATCTGGAACGTACTTTGCGAAACCAAAGTCAGTAATTTTGATGTGTCCGTCTGCGCCGAGCAATATGTTCTCCGGTTTGAGATCGCGGTAAATAATATCGAGACTGTGGAGGTAGTCAAGGGCAAGCGCCACCTCAGCAGCGTAGAATTTTGCGACTGGGTTTGGGAAGCGCTGTGTCATGTCTTAGATAAATGCAGGTAGTGTGTGACGTGATCTCACCTGCGATTTGCGGAGGAGGGAGAAGAGTTCACCGCCAGCAACAAAGTCCATAACCATGTAAAGATTCTTTGGATCCTGAAAAGTTCCCCAAAGATTGACGAGGAATGGGTGACGAACGCGAGCGAGCATGTCACGCTCGGAGACGGTGTGCTCGACTTGCTTCATTTTCACAACTTGATCCTTGGCGAGCACTTTTATAGCGTAGAATCTCGAGTTGTGGTTCGACTTGACGAGATGTACACGGCCAAAAGATCCGGTACCTAACGTCCTCTCGAGCTTGAAGTCCTTGAGCGTGTACCTGCCCTGGGTTTTGCGTGGCTGTACCTTGTTATAGCTGGAGTCTGGGTTGGCTGCTGGGCTCGAGCCTGACTTTGATTGCAACTGGTGGGAAGGAGACTTATCACCCAATTGGGCAGACGGCGCTAGACTGGGATGAGGCTTATTGGGCTGCTGATTCGAGGACTCCACTTGGTTCTTGAAGTCGTTCTGCTGCGACTGCTGGTGCGGGAAGCCGTACTCTTCCTTCTTGTTGCTCGGTGTATTTGGGTGGTTTGGAGTTGTGCTGTGTGGGATCGCAGGCGATGGCTTGGATTGGCTGGATTGCTGGTTCATTTCTTTGCTATGGCTGTGGCTGTGGTGACTGAGGTGTAGCTTGTCCAACAAACCCATTCTCCGCTGTGAATGATGATGATGTAGTTGCACAAAACCCAAAACTACATCATCCTATCATTCACATTCAATAAAATGAAAAATATTATCTCTTTGTACAAATGTATCGTGGCAACCATTCTTCACTGGCGCTGCTTCCTGCTCCTCCCTTTGATTCCCCGATTTACTCGTTCTCGGACAAGTACGCCTTGCGGTTGTATGTTGCCTGGTCTCTGAGCCACTGTCTGTATGTCTTCAAGCTGACGATAGACTCGCCGTAGTAATCTGTGCGCTGCGTTGGCTAGAAGTTTGTGTGAAGGGTGCTGACGTACCAGGAACGGGATTTTGAACGGATTGCCTGGCTGGATCAACTCTGTTCTTCATTACTAGGCATCTTCAGCCATCTGTTACCCTTATCGCGTGGATGCACCTACTATGATGAAAGAATAGTCTCTCCTTGATCTCATACTCGGGCAGCTTAGACTTGTGGAGAAATTTCCACACAGAGGTACCAAGCGATGGTCCTATAAGCCAGCCTAGCGCACCACATCCCATCTACGTAATGTTGAGTTGGCTGAGGCTGAACATATCATCTGTACTCACAGATGCGACGGAGTATACCCAAATGGCTTCAACACCTACAGCACAGTGAGCCTCAGAATCTTTTGAACATCTTTAAGCGCACCAAAGATCATCTGGCCTGGATCCAGCGTCGAAAAGTAGCTGGCACCGCCGAAAAAGCCACCCAAAGTCGTCGGAACACTTGCAACAGCATCGTATCTGTCTGGATCAACATATCAGCATGGTCATATGTCCCATTTGGCGCTCTCTCACGTCTAGATTTCCGAATGTTCAAGAACTCTTCCCAATTAAGAGGCTCTGCGCCTTGTACGCCTTCCTGCGCATTGCTGGCAGAGCTCAGTGATCTCACGAGCGTATTTTTGTTCGTATTGTTCAAAATCCTTCTAGACAGCATCGTTGAAGGCAACATCCAAGATGGTGAGAGAGACGATATGCGTTTACGACAAAATTGACACGCTGGAATAGGCTAGAAATTCTGAGAAATCGCAATCTATGCTCTTCAGGTTTAGGGAGGCTAAACTGAGTGAGATGGGTATGGCAACTCGCTTCAGTCGCAGGCCAAAGATGGTCTCGCTAGTCACGTCTATTAGAGACTGTGAACGATTCAGAGGAGAGATTTTGAAGGAGATTAGCAGAAAAGTCGACAAGATTCAAGACGCTGGATTGACTGACTACGAAGTCAGAGATCTCAATGACGAGATCAACGGTTCACTTAGAGAGAAAGCCAATTATGAGAGGCAAATTGTTGCGCTCGGTGGTGCAAACTACAGAAGAGCCGGCGTTATGCTCGACGAGTCAGGCAAAGAAATACCTGGTACTCGTGGCTACAAGTACTTTGGACGCGCGAAGGAGCTTCCTGGCGTCAAGGAACTCTTTGAGCGTACAGACATGGATGAGGAAGCTGAGGATGACATTTACAAGCCATTCACGGACCAGGGACCTGATTATTATGGTGACACAACCGAGCAGGACGAGGATGTGCTCGAATACGAGAGAGAGATGGAGGAGAAGGGTGCGTGTATGATCGAGAAGGCTACAGCATAGCTAACGCTCAGCAGCGACTCAAAATGCAGTCGAAAGACTTAAAGTCGTACTCAATACAGCCGATGTGGACGCAGATGCGTACACCCACGACAAACCGCGACCGTTACAAGCGCTTATGGATGCTGCTAAGGAGAACAAGCTCAAAAACGTGCACTCTGACTTCATCGACGATGACTTCCTCGAACCACCGCGTCTACCAACCAAGCAGGAGACAGACAAAGCGTTGCTCGATATACGTAAGCAGTCTCTGATGACGGAGTATGGAATTTGATGTACTATTTATGCATAATGTTGTAACAATACTCTTCATCACCGACTTCCACCATATCACCGCATAATGTCCAAAAAGTATAAGCGCTCAACAATACACGAGGCTACAATAGAAGATGAGAGTATCGGAGGCGTGTCAGACGCTCAAAAGCGTACAGCAGCCGGCGAGAAACGTCGTCTAATCGAAGTCAATCCTGCTGGGACGCTGAGAGGGAATCAGGAAGTTGTGAGAAATAAGATGGACGAATACAAGCTGGATCTACTTGGTACTAGGAAGAGGAAGTCAAAGAGGTGGCAGAGAGACGTAGATCCAAACGTCATTCAACAGGACGTTACTGACAATGCTGATTTGCGTGAGAGGGAGTCACTCCGAGTGTCTGCAGATCACTAACACTTTGCAGTGCCTTCTGCGGTTCGTATAGCGCTGCACCCGAAACAAATTGATAACAGTCTTCTCAGAACATAATGAAGATGATCAACGGCCACGTAGCCAACTATTACAGTGAGAAAGGCATACTTGGAAAGAGCACAGAAAGCGACGACAAAGGCGACAAAGGCAAGAGCGACCAAGTTGGCGAAGGAAATGACTTGCGACAAGACATGTCGTACGCTTTTGACGGCAGTGCACTTGTCTGTATGGGTAGGCACCGTCTTAGCAAGCCATCGTAAGCTTATTAAGCTGTCATGACAGGTATCCTCTTCGAAGAGCTGGTCGCGCACTACAGCAAAGGTCTTCTCGACGAAGATGACGTCAGGGAAGATCTCGCCAACGAGGTGGAGATTGAGGCTGAGAATGAGACTGAGGGGCAAACTGCTTCTGCTGCTGCGCATATAGATAACGTTGCAGGTCCAAGTTCGCATGTACAGAGCAACACCAAAACAGGGAACAAAGCAAGCAAGAAACAAGCAAAACCACCAGTCACTGCCGTCACGCTGTCGCAGCCACAATCTTCGCAGAAGACGTTCATGCCTGAATCTGAAGACGACGTCAGCCTTGCTAGCGACCATGATGTAAAGGCTGAAGGTTCAAGAAGTCCATCCATACCATCTATTCGCTCGCATTCTAGCCCTTGAATGGGTGTATACCATCATTACACATTGTCAAACCAGTCTATGAGCGTTCACCGCGCACTTCTTGAGCTATATCAGGCGACTGAGGCACATTATCAAAAAACGTTTACGTTGATGTACATATCAAATCTACTCAGTTACACTTATACAAGCAAACGTGTTGAGAGGACTGTAAGATTGACAAAGAGAGTGAGAAAAATGCAGATTGTGTCACAGCTGCACTGCCACGCGAAGCTAACACAAAGGTTATACTTGACCTTGTGGCTGTGTTAAAGTTGCTCTACCTCCTCATATGCACCCACCTTTAATGTCAACTTTGACGTATCTGGAGACCTGATTGAGGAGAATAGAATGAACATCCTTGCACAACAAGACCTTATCTTGATCTGGCGGTACACCATTGTGTGTCACGCCCACAGCAGTCTTATCGAAGCAGCCTACTGCGCCAAAAAGCTTCAATAGCTCTTTCGCGGCAGTAGCGCTGTCCAACTTCAGCTCCTTAGCGACGAAGGACAATGGTATCTTTATGTAAGCCTTGGTGATCATTATTAACGCCTTCAGTCTCTCTCTCTCAATGAAAGCGTCTATAATGTAAGCCGACATGTTGGGCGACTCATTGTAAAGTTTAAAGAAGAGATGATAGTTGTTAGTGACTAGTGATGAACGTACCTTCAAAGCATGCTGTATCTCATGCACCTCTTTCTTCTCGTTTGACAGCAACCCAGTCAAAATGTTCGCAGCTGACCAGTTTCTGCTATAGCAGAGGTATAGAATCTGGTAGCTGATGAACTCAGTTTCGTTTCCATTCAGGTTAAGCTGATAAAGGGGCTGCAGATTGGCAGCACATTGGTTGTATTCGCCTAAATCGCCATTCTCAAGAGCTAACCTGGCGTGTATCTCATACACCTGCACTGTGAAGTCGTTCTTGATTCGCTGTACTGTAAGATCTTGTCTCAGCGACTTAAACTGATCGCAGATGTAATTGTAGTCCCTGTCTTGCCGCCACTTCCTCTTCAAGTGATCCAGTGTCTTCTTCAAGACTGGCAACGGCCGTATAGTTGCAGGATCAGGAGCAGAAGTCAGTCTCAAGTACTGCTTCTCTAGCGACGTCGACACTCCAACAATAGTATATTGATCCCAGTCGATCACGTTCGGGTCTGGCTGATTAATGTTACCTTTGTTTATCCATTTGTTCGCCTTCATTGGCATGCTGGCCGGAGCTGCATTGGTGTAAGCGGAGTAAGATGGTCCGCCTTCGAATCTCTTGGCTCTCTTCAAGCGCATATCTTCGTCATCGTCGACAGTGAAGCCCTTTGATTTCTTCTGCTGCGCTGGTTTCTTGCTAGCTTGATTATTTCTGAGCATAATGTGTCAGGTCAAGTCGTCATAGACTGCTGTGCCTACTTTTTGCGCTTGCCTGGCTGCTGAGGGCTGGGCTGCATACCGTTCGAACTCGTCGCGCCAATTGCGCTAGCGTAAGAAGTGGTCGGCGGCGGCAAAGCTGATCCATGAAGGCTTAAAGAAGTGTGAGAAGTGAATTTGACATCTTTACCTCACTCACGATGGTATGCGCTGTGCCATCCAGTTCGTTGTCCATAGTCTGCCCTCAACATAGGCGCTGTGAGAGATGAGTCAATCGCAAGTAGCCAGTAGAGCCTTGCCATACCGCTGAATCATCTCTTTGAGCTCTAGGTTCACTTTGACCTTGTTGCTATCGTTAGCTTGTGACAAGACGTTTTCCACGAATTTTCTGCGCATATTAGACGAGAAGAGCCAGTAATATTTTCAATGTCACACACCTTAAGGCGGGTGGCCAACTAGAAGACATTCTTGCCGTATTTACTTTCTCGCTCGTGGTCGTGACAGTCGTGAAGGAAGGAGGGCGGGCTACGTGCACGTAAGGCGCAAAACTAGCAAACAATTGTCATCGCAGACATTAAGCGGATACAGCGCTTCAGCTTCGTATACACAAGTTATATCATATCAGGCAGGTAGAATACATAGATATACATAAGCGGAATAAGTTACTATCTCAATGCAATTGGCGGTGGCAGCGCGGGTATCTCTCCCCAAGCAAAATGCTCATCTTTAAATGCCTTTTGGAACTGTTCAGGCAGCTGCTCTAGCGTGGGTGCGAAGCGAGCCGACTGATCGACATCTTCAGGCTTCTGTTGCAAGTTCGAAGAACCAAAAGCACTACCGCTTCCGCTTTGTCCAAATGCCGACGACGGCTGTCCAAATGCTGACTGCGGTTGACTCGAAGTCGCTGTCTGGGGTGCTGCAGCTGGCGTGCCGAACGAAGGGGTCTGTGAGAAGGCGCTGGTTGGCGCAGGCGCGGAACTTTGACCAAAGGCGCTCTGTCCAAATGCGCTAGTTGGTGCAGAAGATTGTCCAAATGCACTGGTGGTCGCGCTGCTTGCCTGAGGCTGACCACCGAACGCGTTTGCGACTGGTGCTGCTGACGCTGCTGGTGTTGAGCCCTGACCAAACGCGCTAGGCTGTGAGCTTTGTCCGAAGCCAGACTGTCCAAATGCTGATCCTGATCCTGATCCTGAACCACCTCCGAATGCTCCAAACGCAGACTGACCTGCTGGTGCTGAGCCTGAGCCACCAAAAGCATTTGTGGTAGGCTGACTTGTACTACTGGGCTGACCAAACGCGCTTGTCTGGCCGAATGCGCTGTTTGACGGTGTGCTTGTCTGACCAAAGGCACTGGTCGATGGTGTGCTTGTCTGACCAAACGCACTTGTCGGTGCTGAAGTCTGGCCGAAAGCATTAACTGCAGGGGTTGCTTGCTGACCGAATGCGCTTGTCGCAGGTGTAGATGTGGATCCAAAGGCACTCTTCGGCTCAGTCGAGCTACCAAAAGCCGGCTTTGATGCAGCAAACGCTCCAAATCCGCTGGATGGTGTGCTGGTTGTTGCTGCTGGTGCTGCTGATGCGCCAAAAGCACTCGATTGACCAAAGGCGCTAGGCGCACTAGGTTGGCCAAATGCATTGTTGGATGTGCTTCCAAACGCACTTGGTTGAGACGCAGATCCGAAGGCATTTGCTGCAGGCTGAGACGAGCCGAATGCACCGAATCCAGCTGAGGGAGTGCCAAAAGCATTCGCTGAAGTACCTCCAAATGCTGAGGATCCGAATGCCGACTGACCAGGCTGAGAACTTTGCCCAAAAGCTGACGTTAAACTAGTCGTAGGAGGCGTGAAGGGACTATCTACAGGAACTTGTCCCTTAAGCTTGGCATTTGCATGCTTATGGGCTTCAAAGCTGTTCTTTGCAACGCTTTCAAACATTTTGAGGCATTTCGAAGTCTCTGCTTCTTCGTATTGCACCTAGGAGTACATGAGCTTTACTCATATGCTATGAGACCAACTCACGTATTGCTGAGGGTTCCCCGCTGCATTCGCTTGAACATACTTCAGCCGCAGCTCCTCTGGGGACTCGTCCTGGTCTACGATAATGTTTGGCTCCTCCTTCGCCGGACCATAGCTCGTGAGCGGGTAAACCGGCCGTTCGTCGACCATATCGTGTCGTATGGAATCAGCACTGCAGACGATAAGCCCAAGCTTGAATATTGTATCATCAAAGCGCACCTTGAAGCTGTCTCTCTCTTGCGTGCTGGCTGAGCTCCTCCAGATGAGAATGCTGAGCCGCCAAAGCTGCTGAATCCAGCCTGCCTGCTACCAGCAGCTGTGAAGTGTGAGGTAGAGCTGTTGAGCTATCTTACACTCACATTGCTCTCCTGGATGCTGATTCCTGCAGTTGCTGCCAAAGCGGCACCTTGTACGGTGTTAAGCGACATCAGAGGAGATATGTCGCCACTCACGCTCCACGCAGGAAGTACTGACACACAGCCTTTTGCATTGTGAGCTTACTCGCGGCAACAGGAGAAACTCACCATCGAGATAGTGAATGTTGCGGTTCAAAGATTCGAGCGAGCGCTGAGACGAAGATAGATCCATAAAGAGACGCGTCGCTTTCAACAGCCATTGAAAGGACATGCGTGTTCATGACCTTCGTCGGATCTGCCATTGGTTCAAGCAGCAGTAAGGCGTTCGCAAGAAGCGCAGACGAGACGAGAAGAGCACTTATGTCTGCCATTAGTGGTATATATAATGCTTTGCATGTCACATGATGATAAAATGCTCTATTTGAGCTAGGATTACGCTAGGGTTACGGGTCAAAAAAGACGCAAAAAATATCCTCCCTCCCAGACTCGAACTAGGAACTTCAAGATAATACTGCTACCGTTACAGTCTCACACTCTGCCAATTGAGTTAAGAGAGGATACGAAATGTTACAAATAGCGTTGAATGGTATCAGCCCGAACAGATCTATCTCTATACGGAGCTTCTGAGAAACGCGCACTCAATTTATTGGCTTCGTGGTAGCACACAATTACACTGGAATTGCGGATTTGACCGCACAATAACATATATTGCCTTTGTGTCTACGTAGACTTACTTTGAGTCTGACGCGTGAATCGAGAGTGTGTGGGGCAGCTGTGGTCTGTAGAATTTGTAGAGTGCTTGTAGCTCTGGTGCATTCCGTAGCATATGTCCCAACTCGAACCTGATTCCCAATAAAGCGAGATGGCTGGTGTGTTGCGCGAAATAATGCGTCACTGAGTCTTATCGCGAGTGTCAGAGTAACTTATTGCGGTACTGCAAAGCAAGCAAGGTAGTAACTCAAGTACAAGAAGGAAAAATCTTAAATACATCAACAGATACAACAAAAGAAGGTATGGAAGTAATGCTGGATATGCTGCGTGTTGTATACGTTGCTGTGTTGGTAAATGGTTTGCTGCTAGGATGGTATTGCTAGGTCTTCTTATCTGCGCCGTCTTAGGGCGATCATAGGGTTTCCAACTGTCAGCGTCCATCTCTCATACTCCCTTTTGAGGCCCTCCAATTCGTGTTCTCTTTTGGCCCGCCTGACTCGCGCATAGTGCAGCTGAGCTGCGCCTTTTTCTGTCGCGTTGATTCAGGAGAGTCTCATCAGCAATGTGGCGGGCTGCCTGAGCTGGTGGGAGTTGAGCGGGAGATGGTTGAGCTTGAGCTGCAGCAGCTGGGATTGTAGCAGCTGGAGATCCCTGTGGCAGTACAGACGCTGACGGAGCTGGTGGAGTACGGCTGGTGGTGGATTGCTTCAGGATGACATGCTAAATAGTCGCGTAGACTAAGGCTGCGAGCTTGTGCTATTAACTCTCGGTTCCGTGCTAAATCGTTACCAAAGTCGCTAAACTCCTCCACTGTCCACTGTCTCCTGCCCGCCATCGTTGTGGTTGTGAATTAAGAATGAAATGATAGAAATTCCGAGGTAATTAGTACCATTCCTTATTAGGGAATGTGCAAAAACGCTCCGAGCTCTCTTTATAGTGCGGTAACAGCTTTGAAGGCACACTTGTCGCGAATTCACTGTCAGTCATCAATCGTATGACAACATAGGGTGGACAGTGGAACATTGGCTCACAGTATTCACTCACGACGCAGTCCACCTTTTCAGCTCACAGGACTTTACATAGCTTAACAAAGCCTCACACATGAACTTTGAAACATCTGTGCTTATTACATAAATACACATACAAGCGTGATATGATACTACTGTCTGGGATCAAAGTCAGCTAGATCCTCATACATAGCACCACACTCACTCTCCGCTCTCGTTTGTGAACTCCATATGTCTGCGAATATCCTCATCTGTGACGGTCGGTCGCGTGCTATTGACGGCCTTGATGAAGTCGTTGAGGGAGAGATCAGGCTCGAGGAGTTCATTAGAGTCGACAGTCGACCAGCCACCTTCAAACGCTTGCGGATCCCCGGGAGAGCAAGGAGTCAGCTTCCTTACTGGATTGTCGTTCTCGTCATTCACATAGACCTCCTTGAAGTGCGTGGCTGAGAGAACCTTCCGCACCGGCTGCATCAGCGCGTCTCTGACGACAATGGCAATGTCTGAGCCGGAGTACCCCTCCGTCTTGTCCGCTAGCAGTCTGTAGTCCTTCTGCGTCAACATGCAAGGTGTCTCGCCGACATTCAGCCTGAACATCTCCTTTCTCGCCTCTGGTTCTGGGAGGGGTATATAGATTCTCTTCTCGAATCTCCTCTTGATGGCGACGTCGAGAGACCATGGTATATTGGTTGCGCCAAGTACGAGCACACCGTTGTCATCATTTCCGACACCGTTCATTTGCACCAGAAACTCTGTCTTTATTCTCCTGCTCGCCTCTGATTCACCTTCGCCTCTGGTGCCTGCCAAACTATCGACCTCATCGATGAAGATGATAGACGGCTTGTTCTCTCTCGCCATTGCGAAGAGGTTCTTGACCAATCGTTCGGATTCACCCATCCACTTACTAACTAGGTCTGACGAGGACACACTGAAAAAGGTTGATTTGGACTCTGTCGCAACTGCTTTTGCAAGGTACGATTTACCGGTACCAGGTGGTCCATAGAGAAGAATACCGCTGCGAGATTGTCAGCTTGATTACGTTCAATACATTGTGACATACCGCCAAGGCTTGCGATTGCCGGTAAAGAGGTGCGGGAATTTGATTGGCAGTATGACAGCCTCCTTGAGCGCCTCCTTTGCTACTTCGAGACCAGCAACGTCGTCCCAGCTGACATTTGGCGTTTCTTGAAGGATAGAGTCTGTAGAGGCGAAATGTGAGAAGTGTGACAAAGCAGCTGCTATGAACCCACTCGACAAGCCTGCCCGGAGTTTCTTTGTCTCTGCATCATCGTTATCGCCCTCTTTGCTTCTGCATGACGCGTCAACGAGGTAGTAGAGGAAAAGCAAGCCACGCACGGCTGTCCGGCGCTGCTTCCGCCTGCATTAGTTGAGCCAAGTGGCTGCTTCTTGTTCTCGTCGCTCTTAGCGATGTGCTGGGCGTGTTATGGGTGACCCAATAGAAGGAGATGAGATACACACCTGCTTGAGCTTCTCAGCGCGTGTGATGTAGTCGACCAGTTTGCCACGGATCATTGTCTTTAGCGACGGATTCTTTTCGTCTGCGTGTGTGTTGGCAGGTGCGCGGTCATTGCGGCGTACGTACACTTGAGCGCCATCATAAAGTAATCCAACGCGTTCAAATACAGCCTCAGCGCCTCAGCGTAGTTGGTCTTCACATCCTCCTCTATCGCCTGAGCTGGATTAGAGGACGCGAGAGATGCGGGGCGAGCGTACATTGGACACCAAGTCTATCGCTTTCTGTAGACGTTGTCAGCAGGCTACAGCCATCTCCACGCCACTCACGTCGAGAAAATTCGAATTAGCGCTCATCGTTGAACTGATAACAGGTAAAGTGGGGTTTGGCACTAGGGATTAAAACTTTTGCATTTATTCTGGCGTGGGCGGGTATTGTGTTGCACATTCGACGATCTTCACATGTCTTCCGCGCCGTTCTCGCCACTCGTCTTTACACCGCTTATATGGCTCAGGCTGCCACCAGCAGCGAACAACGAGGCAGCGGCAGTGACTGGCTGCACTCGGAGCGTCTCAGAACACACCAGTAAAGTATAGAACCAATTTATTTTTATTTTCCAAATTGTAAATTTTGAGCGAAGCTCTTCAACTGAATTCTCGATACTCTTCTTAGCAGACGCTGTGCTTTGAAAAATGGTGCGCAGGAGGCACTACCAATAAATTACACTCGCTAATCACACGTTCAACAGACTTTGGCAGTCGACCTTCTCAACCCTTCATATCAAACAGAGGTTCAAAAGCACAAGCTCAAGCGCCTGGTACCAAGTCCAAACTCTTTCTTCATGGACGTCAAGTGCCCAGGCTGCTTCGCAATTACAACCGTGTTCTCACACGCTCAAACCGTTGTATTGTGCGGCTCTTGCTCCACCGTTCTCTCCCAACCAACCGGTGGTAAGGCTCGTTTGACTGAAGGTGAGTGGCGAGATGATTACTATACACACCGCTTATCAATTTACCATTACAGGCTGCTCATTCCGTAGAAAGAACTAAGTTCATGCAATTTGTTAATCTACGAAATACATTCTTCATCAACGAGCACCAGCAGCAATGAAATTATCAATAACACTCGCTCTCTTGTCCGTATCTGCGAACAATGCCTTGCAAAGCCTCACCAGCTCATCCGCCGAAAAATCCATCAACGATCCCTCTTGATGCAGGTAACTGAGGTCTACCAGATTGGCTTGCAGTATCTCCGAGAGGTACGCAAACTTGAACCAATTGGACGTGTGCTTGAACCCTTGTGTGCCATTCTCCTCGAAGACGCCTTGCAATCCTGCTTGCAGTTCCCTACACACCTTGCAAAGCTTGTTGCTGTCTTCTTCGCTGATATCATCCAAATCTTCCACCGCCTCAATAATGAATCTCATCACGAATTCTGCGATTGAACCCAGCAGCTGGTTGAGCTGATCGATGCTGATGACGCCTTTGACTGTGGATCTCAGTCTGGAGAAGGTCGAAATAACTCCAGCGAACGCTCGCTCGTGGCTGATGGACAGATCTGTCAGTGGCCCTGCGTCTGTCAAAAGATCGACCAATTGTCGTCTTTGTTCCACGTCGACACCGACAACGATCGATTTGTTTAGCTTCTCCAGCTTTGTAGAGCTGGTGCTGAGATGCCTCTGTGACGCCTGATGCGACAAATACTCGCAATCATTCGCAAATTGCAGCGCCAGCGCTGGCACCAATTGTAAAGTCTCCTTGTGCACGTGTGGGAAGAGACATCTGTATATGTCTATAACAGAATCTGCAACAGCCGTGGCTTGGCTAGAAAGATCACTGTTTGACGAGGGTATATCGCTGTGACCTTGTAAGTCGTTTTCGTCGTGCTTGTCGCTGTACCTACTCAGCCTGCATGAGGTACGTCCTGTCCCTGTAGACGTCATCTACCAAGCCAATGAGCTGCTTCACATAAGCTGACACTACAGTAGAGCGCTTCTCGAGTGTTTGGCGAGCGGGTGCTCGTGCTTGGGGTATGTGGGTATGAGCTAAATTGTCCGCCTTCGAATCACCTGCTTGAGTCTCCTCTACTTCCACTGGCTCGTCGTCGTCGAGACCCCATCCATCCTCACTTGCGATATCAGCCTTCGCTGGCGGTGCAGCGTCATCCTCGCGCGCATCTTCGTTCCAAGGATCGTCATCGTCAAGTGGTACTACATCGCGAGCTTCTTGTGCTTTTTGGTCGGGCTGCATCGGCTCTTCATCGTCGTCATCAAGTCCCCATCCATCGTCGTCGTCATTGACAGAGGCATCGGGTTGAGGAGAAGTGATCGAGGAGCGTGAAGTTGTGCGACTGAGATCGGGTCTCTCCTCTTGCTTGCTCTGCACTGACTCGTCCTGTAGTTGCTCAACATTGTCATCGTCGTCTAAGCCCCAAGCATCTTCATCCTCGTCGTCATCTTGCTGCGTAGTGTCTCTCAAAGAGGTGATCGACGTCCTCGAGTCAACCTTTTGAATGACAGCGGGCTCTTCGCGTATTTCTTCGTCCTCATCGAGCCCCCAGCCATCTTCGTCATCATCGTCTGCGACATCGACGTGGTTCTTCGGGGTTTCTGCCTGCTTGTAGGGAGTAGCTGGTTCAATCTCGCTTTCAACTACCTTTTGAACTGCTTCGACTTGATGTGCTCCCTCGCTAGCCTCATCTTTTCCTGTGCTGATTGCCTCTACAAGGACATCTATCTCGGCGACGAACATGTCCCAATTTGGTCTGAGTATGACACTTCTTGCATCTTTGAGAGCACGTGTCTGCCTCTTCTCGATCCAATGGTCACCCCACGTTTGAGAAACCTTCTCAATCAGGCTATCGTGACTGACCTGCTTCTCGAAAGCAGCATACTCGCCGACCTTCCTCGTAAATAGCGTGACGTCTGGACCATCTAAACGATCTGGTAGCGATGGCAGGAGGTACGCGCCCATCAATCTCTCTAGCACCAGCGGCGTTATGTGTTTTCCGAACTCTTCATAGCGCTCATTGATAAAGCTCAACGCTGTGCTTAGCGACGTCAACTGTGTGCTTTTAATAGGTGCCTCTGCACTTTGTTGAAGCGTGAGAGTATCCTCGTTGACCAGTACAGTAGGCAAAATTCCACTGGTAGTCGATGACGGCAGTAGAACATCGATGTAATACTGCTTCACGTTGTTGTAAAGATCTCTATAGCGGCTAGAGAAGGAGTTGAGAGCCTCTAGCGCTTCTATCAAGTCAGACAGAGGTCGATTGTTGTGCATCTTCTTTAGAGTGAGGGTAGATGGTGTGCACCTAGTTGACTCCGTCCAAGCACTCATCAGGTTCTCCTCCAAGCGTGCAGATAGCCTGTGGTACTCTGTCTACTCATCGTCAGCGAATGGCGGCTGAATCTATTGATACATACTTGCAAAGCAGCCGAGCCAGACCATCTAGAGACAAAAGAGCGCTCAAGATTCTCGAACGTCGATTTGACGTCGTGCTGCAAATATCGCGCAGCCTTCGCGTACTCGTTCGAGTCGATGTACCTGCTGAACGTAGATAGGGAGAGATGAACAGTATCCAACAGAGTCTTTGCCTCGCGCTCCAGTTTAGCCTGCTCGTAGTCCTGTATATGCTCTTTGTACGTCTCCACATCCTGCTTCAACGATGGCTCTATGCGCTGTATCTCGTGGTGTATCTCTTCCGATTTACTGCTGATCTGGGAATGCGTTTGCACGAGGCTGAGAGACTGGCTGAGATGATGGCCGTGTATGCTGATATTCTCGTTCAATCGATCTGCGAGCTCTGCCTGCGAGATGATGCTCAGTCGCGATGCCATTCGCAGTGCATCCACGTACCCTTCGATCGGCGATGTCCTTCTCTACCTTCTTCTGCAGCGCCACCAGCTGCTCCGTCTCAAACGCTCTAGAAAGCGAGTCCTCGTAGCTCTCCACACAGCTCATCGTCGTCTTCCTTTAAGAGCAATACAATCAAATGAGGGCGTCTATAGTTCTACAAAGTGTGTCATTGTTCTCTACCATCTCTCTATATCGCACTCGAAAGTCACTGGCGACAGTCTTGACTTTCTTTGTGACTGTGTTGGCATCAGGACGCAGCCCTTCATCGCAGCGGGGAACAGCGCTTGATAGCATCTCAAAGAATGTGATCCAATTCCACCCGCTGCTCTTAGCAAACAGATCGTTCACTACGCCGTACCATTCGCGCAGACCGTCTGCAATACCACGTATGTCCTCCACCGAGGCCTCGACTGCCGCGAATTCAATCTTCATACTGTCGTACATGTCTAGCAAGCAATTGCTGTTGCTCCAATTGTGGTTGATGGAGATGCAGTCGTCAAGATTTTCAACCTGATGATACCAGCCACTAGGAACGAAGATGAGCTGTCCAGGCTCTTGCACCACCTCAACTGAGTGTTCCTGAGCTGCTTTGTATCTCTTGAAGATGTCCTCATCTACATCTCGCACGTCGTAGACAATCTCTGACGCTGCATTGTCTGGATACCGTCGCAACAGCTTCTCTGTATGCGGTGGAAACAGCCTCCAGATTTTCCTGCCTACTATGTTTGCAGACCATGAGTAGCTCCTGTACACGTCGCGGTGCAAACCAGTGAAAGTGCCTGCTGAACCCGCGTACACGAATCTGAAATCATCGTGTGTGTGCGAGAGATAGTAGTCGTTCATCCAATCGTCGCTGAGGTAGTCTGGTGTAAGGTAGAAGCTGTCTCCCGTCCTCAGCTTCAAATGCCAGTCCTTGATGTAGAGACGCTCGCCCTGCCTCATTCTAGAGATAGCAGCAGCGACCGTCATCTCTTCTCTCTGCTGATCGCTGAAATCTCGCTGATCACAAAGAGCTACCGAGACAGTCTGATTTCCATATGATCTCGCCAGCGTCTCGAGATCTCTCCACTGCTTGTACGCTGGCCAGCTTTTCACCTTATCTGAGTTGATAAGGCAAGGAGTATTCGGTATAAGATTTCTATGCTGATAAGAGTAAGTCATGGTATCCATGAAGCTCTTCCTACGCACCAGAAACTCGTCGTACGAAGGATCTCCCTCGTACAACATGACGTCGACCATTCAAGCCAGCCAAAGCGTCGAGGACCTCGCAAAAGACATCAAAGAAGCGTGCCAGACTACAGGATTTCTTTATTTGACGGATACGGGCATAGACAGCAGCTCAATCTTCGACATCTCCCAGTCTTTCTTCGAGCAGACGTCGAAAGGCGATAAAGCGCAATATCAAATAACCACAGCCAACGAAAACTATGTGAACCTCGGCGATGAGCTTCTTGATCCCACCAAGCCGGACAAAGATCTCAAAGAGGCGTTTAACTTTGGTGTCAAGTCAGCGTTCGTCGATGGAGCACAGAAGCTGCCTGATGCATTCTCCGGTGAACGATATAGCGCTCTCAAAAGCTTCTCACAAGCCTGCCACGATCTTACACTCAAGCTTCTCGAAGCATTCGCGCTACTGCTCGACAAAGAGCGAGACTTTTTCACGCGCCGTCATCAATGGACCGCTCAGAATAGCTCCACTTTTAGAATGCTCTACTATCCTTCTCTTGACGCGTCGGGATCTGAGCAGAAGGGCTTGCGAAGCGGCGAGCACAGCGACTACGGCAGTCTCACCCTCCTCTTCCAGAACAGCGACATCAGCGGGCTACCGATACTCAAAGACAGCGGATGGGAAGATGTTAAGCCTGTACCGAATGCAGTTCTAGTGAATGTCGCAGATTGTATGGAGTGAGTGCGACGTTTGCACCTCAACAGCAGCTAACACCACAGATTCTGGACAGGCGGACGACTCAAATCAACAGTGCATAGGGTACTCAAGCCCACACCAGCCGAAGCGTCAAAACCAAGGTTGTCCATCGCATACTTTGTTCAGCCAGACGACGATACCCTCATCAGTGCTATTGACAAGACAGAATCATCTATCAAAGGACTGTCGACGGCCCGATCAATTACAGCCTACGACTACCTTCACGAACGACTCAACGCCACTTACGCTCAAAGAAAGCAAGTCTGATGTAGCATTATGTATAAGTAAAGACAAGAATGGTATCTGCATTAAAGTAAGACTCAAGTATCGCTGCTGTGTTGTAGAAAGGCAATCAGTGTTCCGTTGGTGGTAAAGATATGTTTGTTTTTTCGGGTGAGGCCTCATATGCCTCAATGATCGAGTTAGAATCCAACAATTCCTCACTCGCTGGCTGGTGACGCTGATCACTCTCGTACCCCGCGCCCTGTGGCGTGCTTCTCTGCGAGTGATCGTTGGCTTGAGATTTGGACGACTGATTACTGCTGTTTCTGTGCCTCCGGAACGAGAACTTCCTCTGCGAGGGCGTAGAGTTTTCCCTAGAGTAAGGCAATATTGATTCGGAAATGTGGTAACGATGGTTACTCTTCCCGCTAGCACTGCCGTTGGCACTGTCGGGTGTCTTTGGCTGAGGTGACTGACTGGCGTCGGGGCTTCGTTCGTGTTCGCTCGACTGAGATTTACGTCTCGATGATGTTCTGTTAGATGGAGAAGATCTCATCTGCGACGCCCTTCTGCCCAAAACTTGGAACTGCTCTCTGATTCCATTGGAGGCTGTCCGCGGCGCGAAGTCGCTCGACGAGAAGCCTTGCGTGGATGCCCTCATTGCCGACATGTCTGGAGCTTGCGCTGCCTCATTGCGTTGTAGCGGCGATCCGACAGCATACTTGGTTTTCGAGGCTTCGCTTACGCTGGAAGCCAACGTCTGTGAACGTTTCAGATCGCTGCTATCGCTTCGCGGAGGTGGTGCCCACGTAAGCGGCTCGTTATCAAAAATTGTCTTGTAGTATAGAATGAGGTCCTCCATAGTCTTGTCTTTCGACGCTGCGTGTTGCATCTTCAGTGCATCTTCTGCGCTCATGCCTTGAAGCTCTTCAATGCTGATATCTCCCATCAGCACGGGTTGGAACACGATCGCCAAACTCGACGCATTCATCTTGTTGTACCTCTCGTAATGTGCGACAAGAGCGAGATGCTCAACCACCAGCCTCAGCGTATTCACAGCCAAAGGCGAGAGCTTCCTGATCTTCGCTTTGAGCAATGGGAAAGATTCAGCGAACTGCTTCTGGCGTGATTCTGTGTGTTGCACACGCTCAGCCAAGGAGCATCTGAAAAGTGGTTCAGGCAGCTGGCGCAGATAGAGCTTTAACACTCCGGCGATCGTGTGAGGCTCATCTGAGCTCGTCAACTCGAAACTGCTGTAGTCTTTCTCGATCCTCCTGACAACATCGGTGACTGCAGCTTGCCGTGGGCTGATCCTATAAAGACCCTCAGTCTTGACGCCCTTCTTGTTCAGTGTATCGATGGCCTGGGAGACGACGCGCGGAGGATGTTCACCAGTACCGCAGGTCATTGCTAGATCAGACAGCTTTACTCCAAATACCAACTAAAGCTTGTCAGAAGGGTACGTGAATGCAGACAGAACACACCTCGAATGACTCGCCAAAGTGATCTACGTAGAGGTAGCGAGGTGGAATACCTAATGAGGCAGGATCAGCTGGTAGTGTGCTCTTAAACTGTGCAAGATCCTTCTCAGGATTGATCTGGTCGACCGTCTTGCGAACGAACTGGGACACGACGTCGTGCTTCTTCACGACATCAATGTGGTGTTCGGTGTAGCATGTAAGACGCTCCCGCATTTGACCTGAGAGCGCCTCGATGAACTCAGACAGACTGACGAACGCAGCTCCTTGAAGTCGCTCGCGTTGCAATCTCAGACTCTCCAAGTGGAACACTGCCTGACGATAAGTACCATCTGCTTCCTCTACCTCCCTCTTCGCCTTGGCTATCTTGATTGCGCTTGGTTTTGGACCAGATTGAATAGACGACGGGTCCTCAATGAGTTTACTGTCTCTGTCAGAATCACTGCCAGCGCCAGCACCTATATTCTTGAAGAAGCTGTTGAGATGGCGCTTGCCATTGGCCCAGTCTTTGGTTTTGAATGCGTTCAGCATCTCTTTGCCCGTCGATTGTGTAGCCGACGACTCTGGCGACATTGGGCGTGAGGAGTTTGCAACAGTAGCGTCCTCGGAGAGAGTCGAACTATGGCTCTGTGTCGGCTGTATGGTGTTTTGCAGAAGCCGAGCCTGTGCCTCGACAGCTGCAATCTGACGCTGGTGTGTCTCAAGTTCCGAGTACTTCTTCTCGTAAGACTTCTTGTACTTCATGACTCTCTCCCTGTAGTCGTTGTAGTCGGCAGAGCTCGATCTGATGTCCTCTTTTACGCGACGACGAGTTCTCTCATGCGTATCCTGCAAGTGTTAGGGGGATACCAAGCGTAGAGACCCTACACACCTTGAACACTGTCAATGGATCAACTACGTCGTGCTCGATGGCCATCTTGAAGCTCTCCCGCACTTGTCGCTCGCGATCGAGCCCGTCGCGCACCTCCTTCCAAACGTGTCTGAGTGTAGTCATGTTGTATTTGCTAGTGGCATCTGTCAGACGCCGTCTGAGTGCTCCATCTTGTCACCCACGTATCTAAATCGTAATCGATCTTTTGAGCTGACTCGTGCAACCGATCAAGCCCTTGAATGCTGGAGGCTCATATGAGGACCTATTGAGATGTATATATAGCTCCTCACTATTGTGTTTCCAGTGCAATCCTGTAAAGAGATCGTCATCAGCGCCCGGACATTTTATGCAGCAGAGATACGCACCGCTCATTGAAGAATTGAACGTATGACTATAGATGGCATATTAGAGAGGTCTGCTTTCGCTGCCAGCTCACGGACCTCATTTAGTTCCTTAGCCTTGAATGCAAATAGACTGAGCAACCCAAGCTCCTGGACCTGGCTACCAGACGACGCCCGCTGCTGACTGTAGTCCTGTTGCTAATTTGAGCTAATTTCCACGCCGATTCGTGAATTCCTCACGGCTGAACTTCTCGCTGTCATCAGAGTCTTGGAACAAGCAGTGTCAATCAATCAGGAGCGTATGGATGGGATAAATTTGTATACAAAACATGCTTTACTTCTGATATACGCGTCCATCTCCTCCTACTTCTAGTGTTTGGCCATCGAAGCCAGGTCCGATGTCCAATTTGAGAGATGACTGTTTCTCCTTTATGTATTCTATCCAGCTGGCATGCGGGCGCTCATGTCCGAAGCCCACGTACAGCGTCTTTTGCGCGTTGATCCGATCCGTCGCTTCCAGTGATTGTGCAAGTCCAAAATGAGACAGATGCGGGGCAGTTTTGAGGCAGTCCAGCGCTAGTATTGATGGCTTCCTATCCCTGAATGCATTTTCTATAATTTTGTATGTCTCCTCTGGAATGCCTGACACATCTGCCATGTATATCGCGAAAGGAGGAAAGATGAAGCTGAGGCAGAGAAACGGCGAGCGATCTCCTGTCGTATTCTTGGGAGAGGCAAGCCCATGCTCTACATCGGCAGCCACGACAGGCACGCCGGCGACATCGAACTGCTCCCCTGGTGTGATGATGTGCCACTGGAATGCAGGAACATCTCCTCCACCGCTAGCTTTGCGAGTGTTAGACGCAGCCAAAAACTACTGACTCTGCGCACCTTTCGAGCTATCGACCACTACTCTTACGTCAGAATATGTCATTGATAGCCGAGATACTCACTGTACGGGAAAACGTTACTGACAGTATCAAATGTGGCTTGGTTGGTGTATACATGTATGCAGTCCTGTATCGAGCGCATTGTCCATGACTTTATCCGAGTTAGCGCTTAGAATGACGGTATTAATGACTCCAACGCACCCTCAGATCATCTAAGCCGTACATCGCATCAGCGTGGCCATGAGTGAGTAGCAGTCCATCAATCTTCCTCAGGCCTCGCTTCGGGAAGTGCTTAAGCGAGTCTCTGTAAAAAGTCTTGCCACAATCTATCAAAATTGTCTTCATGGCTCCGTCCCCAGCTTTAGCCTGTACCACTGCCGATGTATTCCCCCTTGTATCCTCCTCCGCGCTTGACAAGCACGTCTTGCACCGCTGCTCTGGATCTGTGATGCACGGCAAGATGGGCACAGCAGAGCTGGTACCAGTTCCTACGAACATGAACTCGAATTGAGCATCTCTGTCTGTCTCCGGTAGCATTTGGCGGGTATCCTCGCGCTGATGATGAGTGTCGTCGATAGACAGTATCACATTGAGTAAGAACAGCTTAGAGGAAAGGGACATGTATTAATTTAAACTTTAGTTGCTTCAATAAATCATTTAGCCAGCGCGAGCTAACTTGGAGGTGGTGGGGGTGGAATTCCATCATCTGGCGGCATTGGTGCATCGTCAGTAGGCATTTCTGGAGGCAGTGGCGCATCCTCTACGTCCTCAATTCTACCGTAAGCACCGACGACCGTGCGGCCACCAAAAACTCTGCCGGCGAGCCCCTTGAGTGCCTTGCTAGCTTGTTCTTCTGTTCGGAACAGAAGGAAGATTCTGCCGACGCCCATCTCCTCGGAGACTTCCTCAAACCTAAAGTCTTCTCCGGATGCTGTAGTGACACCAGGAGTTCTGAAGACTGGATCGTCTGGCTTCGGTGGACGAGGTATCTTGAGCTTGAGGATCTCGCCGTACTGTGAACATTCCTCTGTGATGTCTTCACAGATCTCTTGGTAGTCCAGGTCGTCTTTGAGCTCCTCTGCCGTTACCATGTTCAGCAACAACAGAACATTTGAGCGGATAGCTTGTGTTTCTGACGCCATTGGGAGAATTTGCGCAATAGTTGATGTACCGCCTGCTCCAATCTTGCCCATTGGACCAGTAGAGGAGCGCTGCACGACCAGCTTCCTGTCGCCAACCTCCATTCCATTCAAACCTTGTATGGCAATGTCTGTAAGTGCCGGGTCTTTATACTCGCAGAATGCAAAACCCTGGGCTGTGTCAGCTAAACCGATGCAACTTATCGCAACTCACCTTCGACACGTCTGTCGTACCCTCCTTGACCAAGTTGAATGAACGCAACTCTCCGAAACTGCTCAGCAGCTCCATAACCTGCTCGTCGTTGAGGAAAGATGGCAAGCTACCAACGAAGATCTTCTGATCGGAGTCTGGTACTGTGCCACTGATGCCGCTGCCCTGCTTACGCTGCAGTTCCTCAAGAACCTCTTCTGGGCGCTTGACTTGGATCGGCTCACCTTGGAAGATGGTGCCGTCGAACTGCAGAGCAAGCTTCGCCTCCTCTGGGTTCCTGAACTCGACGTACGCGTATCCTCTATCGTGTTTGACCGTGACATTGACGGTAGCATCGCCAGGGATCTTTGCGACTTCTTCGATGGTAGACATCTTGTCGTTGAAGAGCTTCGTGAGGTTCTCCTCGTTGTGGTTTGGCTTGATGTCGCCGATAAAGACTCTTCTTGTGGCTCTTGACCCGGTGAAATCTTCCAACGTAGGTGGTAAGTTGGAGAATGAAGACTGGCCAGGGAAGGCGACTGCGCGCTGTACGCCAGACATGGCAAAGATACCCGAGTACTTGGCCTGCAAAGCTGTGATACCCTCGAATCCAGGTGGCTTGATGTCCCAGTAGCTTCTCTGCTTCTTACGCTGTGAAAGCGGCACAGTACCTTCTGGAGTAGGGCTGCGTCTCTTTGGTGTTCCATAGCTGCGGTCTCTGTCGTCTCTGCCATCTCTGCCATCTCTGCCGCCACGATCTCTGTCGCCTCCTCTTCTTCTGTCGTCTCTGTCTCTGTCTGATCTCCGTGGACGTCTGTCGTCGTAGCGGTCTCTGTCTCTATCCCTGTCGCGTTCTCTGTCCCTGTCTCTGCGCTCGTAGCGCTCTACGTCTCTCTCGCGATCATCGCGGCGAGCGCGTCTGTCGTAATCGTCGCGGCGGCGCGCTCTCTCGTATCTCTCGTCCTCTCTGTCGCGCCTTGGTCTGTCTGAATACCGTCTACGCTCTAAGATATGTTAGAAGAAGACGAGATGTTTGCAGCTACATAACCCACCGTAATCTCTTTCCCTCTCTCTATCCCTGTAGCATAATAAGAGACCGCTCAACACATTTCTTGCTTCACTTACATCGCCGTTGTGGTTGAAGAGATGAATTTGCTGCAGCGGTGAATAAAGACTGATATGGCCAGCAAATGTACAGCAGAGATTCACGAGGACTGTAGCTCCTTCCAAGCCAAATACTAGCAGCGCATCTCTCGACTCTGTCGTGGCGATCTTCTCCCAAAGCAAATGAAGCGAAACAGCCACATATTGAGATGAAAAGGAATGCATTGTAAAATAAAGTATTCTATACGATCTATATTGAGGATCTAGTTGATATCTCTGGCCTTGTCGACAGCCCAACGGAGCTGCTCAAGGATAACGAAGATGGCGATGGAATTTGGGCACAGTCTGATCCACGCTGGGGTCCATCCTCTGAAGAGGAAGCCAGGACCTTCTTGCTGCAAAGAGGTCTTGAACATCTGCGTGATAGAGCCGCCCTTCTTCGATTCGCTCATTACGCGGGACTTGATGACATCTGCTGGGGAGCAGACGGTAGTGGCGAGTGTACCAGCGAGGAAGGACGCAGAGAAGTGCAGTGGAAGACCCTCGTCCATCTCGACCAACGTCATCAAGCTTCTCTTGAAGTAGTCGTAGCTGGCGAGCTGGGAAGCGTTCATCAGGATTGCTCTCACTGTGTTTGGTCCCAATCCGCGGAACAGCGAGCTGACGCCCTCATCTTTCGTCATTCTAAACAATCCATGCAAAGCATTACGGTAGCCCATTCTTTCTCCGGCTGGCTTTGTGGCATCCGAGGTCATTCTGACCAGTATAATATCTGTAGCGCGTCCTGCTTCAGTACATGCCATCTCGGCAAACTCGCAGACTCACCCGCCGGATTACCCGCAACACCGCCCAAGGCACCGGCACCCGATGCGCAGAGCACCATGTTGGCCGCGCTCGCCTGTTCTGTGCAAGTGTGAGCGATTGCTTGCGAAAGCCCTTCAACCCACGGCCTGGTTTGCTCGTGTACGCTTTGAGCTTCTCATAAGCGCCGAATCGCGTGATAGAGTAGGTCATCCTATAGCTTGTGAGCTGTGTACAGCGCTCGCGCTATGCTCCACCCACTGTCTAAACACAGAGGCAGTCAAACCGACGTAAAGACCCTTGATCCCTGTAAAGCTGTCAGCTGTAGCTCAGACAAGGAAAGTGCACTTGCCTTGGTCTTTGACGGTCATGATCATCGTTCTCAGCATGTTCTGCCTGTCCTTGGCAGCCATAGTCTGCATCCGCACTTTGGTCAAGTCAAGCGGATGAGTGAGGCAGGCAGCCATTGAGGCAGCAACACCTGTTCCGATAAGA
The DNA here is from genome assembly GCA_004918325.1 of Wallemia hederae. Lineage (NCBI taxonomy): Eukaryota > Fungi > Basidiomycota > Wallemiomycetes > Wallemiales > Wallemiaceae > Wallemia > Wallemia hederae. The sequence goes on from SPNW01000020.1 coordinate 37,911, forward strand.
GTGAGAAAGGAGCATGTATGATCACCTCCACTCACCTCCCAGCCTATAACGTTAGAGCTGTAAATTTTGTCACTGCATTACTCACCAGAAGGGATACGAACGCTTGACTGGCGCAGCAGATACCGGCTTCTCTTGGTTGTTTGATGACATTTCCAAGACTTGCTTCGTATGCTTAGCGCTCGCGTCGTGAAAGTTGGATACTAAGAGTGCTGAGGGGCAAGGTACGTAAAATCGAGTGTGCTATTAAAGGTAGCTGGTGGTATGTTGTTGCGCATAACTAGCTCGAAGCCGCAGGAACGTTTTCATACAGATATCATGCATGTTTTGCTGCTGTAATGTTGATGATGCATCCGCTACGTGGTGATTAGCCGAGCTTAAAGAAGTGCACAGAAGAAAGTCAATTTGACCCGGCAATCCTCTTGAAGCGACTCAACAACCATCATTACCCAGCCTACGAAATCTCTTGGCACTCTTATCAAAGTGGGTGTCCCTGCGGAACTGACATTGTGTAATAAATAGTATGCATCGATTATAAATTAACTGGAAGACATCGCTATATCCAAGACTAGTCGCTTTCTCAAGTACTTCATGTGTTTCTGGCTGAACTCAAACGCGCTGTCGTCATCGACATCCAAGCCCTTGCTCAAGGCGTCCATGAAGCAGCAAGTGAATACGCCACAATCGAATCCATTGTTTTGCGCTGGTGTGTTCTCCGACCAGAAATCCTCCCAGCCCGTGAAGTCAAATGGCTTGCCCTTCTTGGTTTCATGTTCCCTGCTTATGTACTCGCGAAGTTTCTACACTCGTCAGCTGAAGCAATGACGATAGGATGAAGCACTCACCTTGTAAACGTATTTCGTTCCTCCGCCCATCGAATCGTACATCTCGAAACGCTTTTTGCGCATATTGATAGCAGCACAGATCCAATGCGACTGGCCACGGTTGATGGGGATGACGACAAGATCCTTTGCGAAGAGATCGACCTTCTTTACCCACTTGCCGAGCTTAGCCTTGTCGTAGCCGGTTGATTCGAGGGTCGAGAAGAGGAAAGTGCCGTGTATATACACATCCAATGGCTTGTCGCCCTTCTTGCCCTCCTTCTCCCACTCCTCCATCTCCAGATCTTTCCGCTGCCTCAAGATCTCGACGTAGTAGTTGATAACTTCGTCGTTGAGCCACTTTCCGGGGAGCAGTGTCTTGAGATCGGTTGACATCATAGTCTGCCGACCGCATTTGCTGATTTTGCCGCTCAGCGTCATGATCTTCTTGTACTCTGCCTGCTCATCATCTGAGAGCTCAGTCGGCAGCTCTGGTTTTGGACCGAGGGACAACTTTGCGAGTTCGAGCTCGGACAGCTGGTAAACTTTCGGTGGTGGTGCCTTGAATGAGGTATCGCTCCGCTGCTGCTTGGTATCTAGCCATGGCTGGGTGACTTGTGAGTGTGCGCAGTGGTGAACAAACAAGACTGACTTCTGTGGACTTTCTAGAGCGCGTAGATGCTAAGTTGCGTCAGTTTGAGGAAGCCTTCAATACTACTTGACGCACGTGGTATATTCTGGCCCAAATTGAGCTGGTCCACGCGCTGCTTGAATGAGTAGTATCCTTCGACGCAATGTGAGCAGAGGTCTACGCGCACACCTCAGCGCACCTTGGAAAGTAGCAAAGTCAGCAGTATATCCCCTCGACTGCTGCTGCTGGAAAGCCATTTTGATTTTCCTCAACTGAGCGTTGTTCATGTGCTGATTGAGTTGTGAGCCGCCGTGTCGCGCTCACTGGCTACGAGACCCACCTGAACGCTGAGAATATGCGGCCGCTTCTTGTGTCCCTTCTGTATCGTCTTGCTTTTGCTGCTGATCGAAAGTGGATGCGACTGCCTCGAATTGGTGGATGTGCTCGGTCGCTGTTGCTGTTTGGAGGGCTGTTGAGTATTGTACAGGCTACCACCGAAGAGATTGGAGACGCTGCTGAAGAAATTTTCTAGATAACCGCTCATCTCCCGTGATCTCACTTGTTACCCTCTTCGACGTCGAGGATCAAGAGATGGGATACACATACAGGCGCTACATAAGATCTGAAGCGGGCGCGTTTGGCTGCGTAAAGTGCAAGACGCATCTCGCAGCGCTCGAGCATCTCGAGAGCCATGTGCGCCCATCACTGTCCATCACAGATAAGCAATCTAACAAAGAAATAGGCATTTCAAGGACAGACGGGGAGGGCGCTGCTATTCAGTAATGTGTGAGTACTACTGAGCATTCAAATCTCCCAATCTCACACCGCCAGCGTCAATTACAACCTCTCCAAGGCCGAGGACAGGGGCATGACCACAGGAGTGCACACGGTGGCAGATCTGCAGTGCAGGAGATGCAAGCTGCAGCTCGGCTGGAAGTATCTGTTCGCGTACGACGACAGGCATGTAATCTCACCCATATAATCACATACTGACGACACTCTAGCCAAAAGTACAAAGAGGGCAAGTACATACTCGAGAAGGCGCGCATCACCAAGGTGGACAACGGCTTGTCTAAGCGCCGCATGGAAATGAGCAGCAGCAACGGCACATCCAACTCAGACGAGCAAGACAGCGAGGACGAGTAACCGCCGCGCAACCACAACGAACACTAACGATGCAATTCTCTCTTTTCATGTTGTACTCTCTATAATACACGTTTCTTGGTCAATGCGGCGTCGGTCTCGACATGCTCAGTGTGTCAGGCGTTGCGGGCGTACTCGACCGCGAATTAGCGGAAGATTTCGTCGACTTGCGCTTCTTCTTCTTCGTTGTGTCTGGCGCAGCCGCTGCTTTGGTCGGCATTGGCTGCGTGGGGGCTGGTCGAGCCGGCTGTTCATCCTTGACGTCCTTCTCCTCCCCAGTTTCCACTGCCTGCTCACCAAGCATCTTAGCCCGCTTCTGCTGCTCTGCCTTGAGATCAGCGCGCGTCGAACGCAGCGATCTCAGCAGCGGAATGGCATTCTCTTCGCTCTTGTCCTCTTTGTCTTTCTCCTTATCCTCGATCTGCCAATCGTATCCTATCCTGGGATTGTATGCAGGTAGAGCATCTCTCAGGCTTTTCATCGATGACTGTAGCGCGAAGATCGCGCTGTGGAGCTTCATCCCGAGGGTATTGTAACCGTCCGGAGCGGCGTAGATGTTGTTGTTGAGGCAGTAATACACGTTGAGTATCTTCGTGCTCGTCGGCGAGTGTCTATACTGCTTATTTATAATGAAAAGATCGGGTGCCTGCGAGTGCGCCAACACGAACTCAATCCCAGTGAAATGCACCAGCTGCTCCTGTAAATTGATAGGCTGCGTAATGTTCGCGATATTCTGCATCTTGATGAGCTGGTTGTTGCTCTTCTTATCGTAGAATGGAGACAGACTGAAGTAGTCCATGATGAGCATCTCATTGAGGGTGTTGCCGTAGTACTAGCGCTGTGTAAGCTCGCACACGCGACTGCCTGCCATTCAACTCACTTGGAGGAACTCCGGTGCCCTCCAGAATATACTGCTCAGGTCAATCTCCTCCTGCTGACCGCCCTCAGCCATCGTGGTTCACAAGCAAGCCGCGCAGATAAGAAACAACTAAGATTTAAGTGTACAAAGTAAAAACGGCTAGACAAAATCAACTTCCTGGATTATTCGTACTTGTACTCGAAGGTGGTAAGAAGGACGATCCACCAAACATGTTAGGCCATCCAGACGTGCCGCTGTCGCCCCAGATGCTGTTCGATCTGCCATGGCTTGACATGGAGTTGCTGTTTGGTGTAGCAGCTGCACCTGGCCATCCTGACTGCTTGTCGAGGCTCATTGGTAGTGGCTGCCAAGGGTTACCGCTCAATCCAACAGGTGCCATCTGCGATGATTGTCGCCTTGCTGGCCTTTCAACCACCTCATCGTCACCTCCACCTAGGGCAGAGCTACCAAGCAACTTGCCGACCGAAGGTGCTGACTTGGCTTGATCAGGCGTTGTGTTCCCGCTAGGTCTGGAGATCGGAGTAGGTGCTGCTGCCATTGGTGGTCTGCCAATCGCACCGCCGACTGCTCCATACCCTACAGGCTTGCCGCTCGTAGATGATGCTGGAGCAGATGGACCTGCGAGCAAGCTGTCCTCTCCAAGGTTCAAGCCGGCTACACCTCCGCCAACACTGCCAATAGGAGACTGCGACTGCCTCTTGCCACCGAAGAACCCATCGTCCATGGAGTTGCTCTCGAACGCATTCCTCGTCATCGTAGGTGGTGACTTGGCGAATCCATAAGCACCAAACGGTGTCTGAGCATTCTGCGATCCGTTAGGGATGAGTCCTGGTGGAGGCACTGACATCCTAGGCCTCTGTTGTTGCTGTTGAGGACCTGCTGGACTCTGCATCTGCTGCTGTGGGTAGAACGGTGGTCTGTGCATGTTACCGTTGAGCAGAGCTTGTGGTGCCTTTGGTGCGTCCTGTACTTGCTTGTCTTTGGTAGGCGTAAGCATGTATGGAGCCGCAGAGCCAAGAGCAGGTGGAGATCTCATTGGCATCAACCCAGGTGCAGCAGCAGCGGTTGGAGAAGGTGAGGACGTCGAGGCTTCAGGATTCTGGAATTGACGCTGGAACTGAGCGCGCTGAGCTTGAGCAGCAGCCTGAGCTTGGGCGTGGGCATGAGCTTGCTGTTGACGAATTTGCTCCATCCTCGCCTGTTGAGCCTGCGCTTGCGCCTGAGCTTGTGCTTGAGCCTGTTGATGAGCCTGAGCTTGAGCTTGAGCATGAGCTTGCTGGTGAGCTTGCGCTTGCTTCTGCACCTCTTCTTCGTGAGCTTGCTCAGCCTTGGCTTTCTGCTCAGCTTCGTAGGCTGCAGCACGCTCCTTCTTGCGCTCGAGTTTGGCTGCCTTGGCCTTCTCTTGCTCCTCTTTGTCAGCCTTAAGCTTGTCCTCACGCTCCTTCTTCTTGCGCTCCTTCTCAGCTTCTCTTTCCCTGTGGATCTCCAGCTGACGCTGTCGCTCAGCTTCTCGGCGACGCTTATCCTCCTCTTTAGCTGCCTTCTCAGCTTCGCGACGCTGCCTCTCAGCTTCCTGACGTCGGCGAGCAGCTTCTTGCGCGGCCTCTGCTTTAGCCCTCTTGGCAGCCTCTTCCTCTGCTAATTGAGCTCGCTTAGCAGCATCAGCTTCCTCTTTCTGTTGACGCTGGAGACGCTTCTTGTCCTTCTTGCGCTGATTCTCCTTAGCCTTCTTAGCTTCCTTGTCTGCCGCAACCTTGTCTTCTTCCTCAAGCTCACGGAGCAATTGCAGCTGACGTTCTTGTGCAACCTGGTGACTAGAGTTAGATAGGGGCTTCATTGTACTGCGGTAGTCCTACCTTCTCGCGATAGGCTTGTAGTACGCGCTGTTCGAACATTCTAGCGGCAAAGACTTGGAACATCCTACGACCGTCCTCCATACGCTGAATTCTTGCGTTAGCGTGAGACTTTCAAATGCAGATCCACCCACATCTTCATCATCTTCGTCGTCGAGATCCTCATCGTCCTCGTCGTCTTCGTCCTGCTCATCCTCCTCTTCGCTGTCGTCAAAGCCAGCAGCCGCTTCTTCTTCTCGCTGCAAGCGCCTCTCGGCCAGACTCTCCATCATTTCGAGGAACTTCTGCCCGTCATTCTTCAACAAGTCATCAGCGACCGTCAGTATTCCACCTAGAGCTGTAAATCAATAAATTGCATGGAATAGTAGGCAGTAGACAAGACGCACCTTGTACTGTGAATGTCTTTGAGAAAGAGGAGGTGAAGATCTCAGACTTCTTCCTCCTGCCATTGCTGTGGCGATAGCGACGGGAGTTTGACAGACTGTCCTGTTCATCGTCATAGTCTTCGTCACCAGACAGATCGTCATCTGGATCGTCTTCATCGTAGTCCTCGTCGTCTTCGTCGTCGTACTCGTCATCTAGATCATCGTCGTCCTCGCCATGATCAGGCGGCTGAACTAGCTGACCGTTCTTGTCGAGCTCGACAGACCCGGGGAAGGGGCCAGGGCCAGGCGGTGGAGGAATGGTCGTTGGAGAGTTGTAATGTTGGTGTTGATGTGCGACGTATTGTTCGAGCTCGTCGTAGTACGCGTCATAGAGTACCTCCAATTCATCTTCAATCGCCGATCGCTTTCTTCCACAAACGGCGCAAGAGCATGAGTGTTTCTGCTGCTCCTTCATCTTACGAAGCACTGTCTCTTTCTCGACTTGCACCAGCTTCCTTCGCTCGTCTTGCGAAAGCGACAGCCAGAATTCCTTGATACGCTCACGCTCTTCCGTCGAGTTCGTAGACCAGATCTTCTTTGCTAAAGAGGAGGTTGCGCCTGGCTTGTTGGTCGAAGAGGTTTGAGATGATTTGGACTTGGTCTGGTTGGTGGCCGCATTCGATCTCATATTCGATTGCTGAGGTAGGTAGGACATCGGTGCTTTTCCAGCAGCTCTAGATGACGGCGGCGGCGGTTGACTGACTGGCGGTGGCGGTACTGGCTGAGCAGGCGGCGGCGGAGGTGGTGGGATAGAATTTGTAGTCGACTTGCTGTTGACTTTAGGTTGAGCAACTGGCTTCGCCTTCTTATTCTTCCTCTTCTTCTTCTTGGATGGCGGGTCTGCGGCGCCGTTGACGTGCTGGTCCGGTTGCACGCCAGGTGTGGTGAGAGGGATGACGCCGCTGTCGTAAATGACGCCAGAGTGGTAGTTGTACTCTCCATCAGTGCCATCGATTGAATCAACCTCCTCGTCTGTGTAATATTCCTGATCAAAGTCCTCGTGCCTCAAGCCGCGAGAAGGAGGAGGACCAAGCTGTTCTAACGCAAACCTGACCGAGGGATCACTGAAGTCGAATGAGCTTGCCGGAGGAGGAGCGGGTCCATGAGGTACGCCTTGAATTTGCGAGTTGTTGTTGTTGTTGTTATTGGGAGGGTAGCGAGTGGCAGACGCAATCTGCTGAGCGACTGCCTGCATGGCTGCAGCGGACATCTTTGGTGGAGTGTGGTGATTGTTGGACTGCAGCTGTCCAAGTGGCAGCGCATTTCGTATGAATTGTCGCAAATGAGCCGGCAGACTCGACCAGTAGGCGTCGTCGTCGGGAAGCGAGCCTGGATGATCCGCTGACATCCTAGCGTAGAGGGAGCTGGCAGTAGCGAGTAGATCTGTACGTCGTTTAGAGGTGTGACTGGATTAGAGATGCGACTGACCGTGAGCTGTTGCAGCGGCATCAACGCCGAGATTCCATTGACCGGTGAGATCTGAGTGCTGCGGATGTTCGTCGGGTTTCTTGTGCCCTTTCTTGGATTTCGCGGCAGGCATCCTCGTCGTCGTGGCTCACAACCAAGTGAAGCGCTACAGAAAGAGAAGGAAGGAATTTAAAAATTGAGAGGGCGACAGCGCTGGCAAGCACACAAGTGTTGTATTCGTTGCATGCATTTATATTACAAAAATCACAGCGAATCTGCACTCTTGAGCGAAGATCGTGTGGACGGTGAGCGCGGGCAGTAATCAGCCATATGGGGGATGATATCGCGAAGTTGAGTGCTGTGTATTAACTTCTACGGGCTCTGTGTACAAATCTTCTGCTATTAGCAGAATGGACATAAATGGCCTAGGTACAAGATTTGGAGAGACTGGTTGCTGAATGCTGCTATTTGGGGTGATACCACAGGCACCGCTTCTGCTTCTGTGTATTCTGGCCACCTCTGTAGAAACCAGCAAGGGAGTAAGCTTGCTGCCGCGTAGTACGTCACCACTGAGAACGAGAGCGTGCGTGAGCCGAGAAAGCTTAGCAAAGGAGATGTTATCAGCGTGTAGGGAGTATTGGCTTTTTATTCGCTGCCATACGCCTCCGATCCAACAAGTTGCATTTCCTCGACAAAAACTGCAACCAGAAGCAGTTCAAGACAAGGCATACAGGATAAGCTTAGGCTGTTACCTTTGAGTGTAGTTTGGACGTTCATGTTGATACAAAATTTCACGATTGAGAGATCGAATCAGTTACAGTATGAATGAATACATATTACAAAACTAAGCGGTACGTGTTGATAGCGGTATGTGCTGATTGCGGATATGCTAAGTGATGATTGATTGTTAGTTGTTTTGCTTAATCTGTCGACAGAGATCGTCATGGTTCTTACGCAAACCAATCCAATTCAGCATATTGGCTTGAGACAATCCTAGTCAAGTCAGCGACAGAAAATCCTCCGTCTTCGTTGGTTGAGTTTCGCCATCATCACCAGCATCTTCGTTCCTCTCCTCTTCATCGGCTTCTCCAGTTCCTTCATCTGAAGCTCCTAGGTTCTTCCTCTTCCTCCTGCTGGCATAACTCACACCGTTCATATATCTGTTTATTTGGCTGAGCTCATTAGTAGCAGTTGACGCGATCTTCCGCAAGGCAGCGAAGATCTCGTTTGCACGGCTTTCTATTGCCTCGCGCTCCTTCTTCACGAGATACTCTGTAGCAAGTTTGGCTGCTGCTTCGTTGATTGCCTCGTCGTTGTTCTCGCCCTCGATGTTGTTTCTAATATCTGAGCCGGTTAATGGAGGAACATCGGGGCTTTCAAGCTTCGCTTGACAGGTCAAGTACTCGCCAAGAAGCTTCTTCGCTCTCTCTTTCCCAGCATAAGCTCTTTCGAAGCTTTTCAGCAGATTTAATGCGTCCTGTGTGTTCTTGTCGTTGGAATTCTCGTAATTTGCGCCCTCGAATGGCTCATTCGCCTTACGCTTGTTCGCTCCCTGTCTAGTCATTTTCAGATGTGGTCGTTTGAATCAAAGCGAGATGTGTGATCGTTGTGGACTGTTTGATGGTATTGCTACAATATAAGCAAGCAAGAGTCTGACATCCTTTCACTCTAACGCCTATCAAATTGCTGAGCGGTGCAATGTGTTTGAGCTGTGAGCCAACCTTCAACAGCGGGAAAGGGTAGATAAGGAGATGACTTAGGCTTAAGCTCAGCCCTCTCACGTCGATCTCACTGTAGCAAACAAATCAATGAGGCATATTCATAATAAGTACAAGCTTCGGGATAGATTTAAGCACACTAGTAATCCTATCTGTTGGCGTAGGAGCAGCAAAGCACACCTACGCAAAGAGAAGGGAAAATAGTGGTTGTCTTCTGCACCGTCTGCAGCAACCCGGCCGTCGAAATACTTTACGGGAAACCCTGGGGTCTTTCGAAGGGAGTACTAGCAGGGTGCAGCTTTAGCTAAACGCCATTCGCTGCTCCCCGTCTTCCCAAAGAGCTGAGTTAAGGAAGTTTGGTCTCTATATATACGGCGGACTTCGGACTGCGGAATGCGGTCTGGAATGTTGACAGCTGAGGTCCAATGACGTCATCCCGCCTTGATAGACCTTCTAGCGTGCTGGGCAAGTCAATGAGGCTACAGCATGGTGCAGTACAGTATGTTATCTGCTTGTTGCTTTTCTGTTTTGCACACAGACAAATGCGAGCGGACATAGCAGTTAAATTTTGCGAAGAGATTTCAATACAATGCAGGCAAGGCAATATATATTTTACTTGAGTTGTAGTTATTATAATACATTCGCTGCTGGCAACAGCTACGATTGCCGATGCTGAACGCCATAAGGAGAACGCCCCCCAGTCTACGCGCCTCCTTACGCTCCCAATCATAGCCTCTGGGCAGCTTGATACAGCCAAGCTACCTGCTTCGGCTCGCAGCTCAGCGGTCTGCTCCTCTTGATGAAATCAACACAGCGATACACCATATCCGTGTTGTCTACCGTCTTATCGTTGAGATCATCGTAGAATGGAAGTAGACGATGTCCTTTGCACCTGATCATCTCGTGCAGGGCAATAAATGTTGCGCTTCTGCCTACACCCGCCGAGCAGTGGACAGCACACGGTGAATGCTCATCCAGTCTTGCCAGTAGCGATGTTAGCGAGGATAATGAAGTCGGAGTTGAGTGGTCTGGCCATATCTTGTATAGGATATGCCTTGTCTCGGTTGCTTTTGTCGGCGTGCTGATATTCACTACTGTGGTCAAGCACTCCTCGTCTTCGTCGACAGCTTTCTTCGTGACAGTGATATCATCAAGCTGCAGCTTATCGTCTGGTAGGTAGTAATCCACCTTCGTCCTCCCGCTCTCCCTATAGTTTGAGAGCTGTATGATATCACGCACGCCCTCCTCCACGATCATCGTGTAGAATGCAGTGAGAGTATGCAGTGGCGGAGCCTGCGTCGCTATGAACTTCTTCGAAGTCCCCAGATCGCAATTGAAGTTGTTGAATTGCACAACAGATGCGTTGATGTACTCGACCGACTTTGGGATACTGTCGTCGTAGCAAAGAATATTGGTGTATCTATTTAATCCATTGTAGATGGGTGATTTTGATTTCGCTAAAGATTTGCGCTGCAGTCGTATCTGCTCTCTGTCGTCGAGCTCTTGAATGGAATCTGCCATCATTGATTGGGTCAACGAAGCGCTAGAGGATCAGAATGCGAAGGAATTAATTACGCAATTGGACGATAAGTTTTACAAGTTGATTACACAAATAAATACCAAGATACAATCCATCGACTACGATAAAGCTGAGCTTGATGACCTCAATCGTCTAGCGGACGAGTTGCAGTCCAAGCTCGATACGTTGCAAACAGACCTCAAGTCTCTGTCGAGTGACGAGGAGAAGCTATCCAAGCTGCAGTCACTGTCCGATCTACACGCAAACCTGCTCACTCAGACGGAGAACCTTCGCAACTCATTCATTTGAATCAACACTGCCAGCATCCAACAGCACATTGAACGTGAAGTCCTTGAAGTCATCCTCTGCCTCCTCCATCTGCGGCGTCGACGGCGGCGACGTCAACCGATATGTATACGTAACTTGTAAGACTAGCTGAAGTGAATGTTTAGTGGATACCTCTCTCTAATCGCGTCTGCCCACCTCTGCACACTTTGCATCGCTGTCCACACTCAGCTCGAACATGGTTCTGGTCGAGTTACCCTTGCTCTCCACCAGACCGACTGACTTGGCTTCCGAGATGCGTCTAGCCTGGCTCTGCACCCACGCCTCCTCCTCGAACTCCATCACGTCGTTGAACGCGCCTACTTCGTACTCGCCCTCGTCAATGCGAGCTTTACACCCACGCTGATCCACCACCTTCATCCCGATCTTGATTGTATCGTAGAGCGGATTGATGATCTGCAACTCATACACATAGGTCCTGCCTGCTCGTAGCTCGCCGTTGGTTGTAAGTCGCGATCCTGTCGGCTGCAGCGCCATCCTCGCTATCCGTGCAGTGATGCTAGGCACGTAGCTGTTCGCCGTCATTTGAATCTTGTGATTGGTGTGAGATTTGGTATCAGGTTTGATGAGCAGGTGTCGACAAGTCCCGCATCTCTTGCTGTACTTGGTGGTGAGCTTGACGCGCTGAGGTATCTGTAGATGCTTGTATATGCTGGTGGGGTATGAGGTGCGCGGCGAGTTGCTGAAAGATTCAAGTTCAGTGGCTTGGCGGAGGATGTTGAGCTTGTCAGCTTCAGGCTCTGCAATGGACTCGAGCTGCGCGTCGCCGCCCAGATGCCTTGAGTGCGATGGATATAGCGGATGGATCGAGACGTCGTCGACAAAGCCATTGACACTGAGCAGCGAATCAAACCTATCTCTCAAGTACTCGAACTCCTCGTTCGCTCTGCCCTCCCGCTCGTCTGAGCGTGCAATCAGCGCACCAATGCCTGTAGGCTTCTCAAATACACCCTTATCGCCGAACGACTTGCTATTCCAACCACAGCAAGAGCAGCTGAGAAGGAAAGGTGGATCAGCGCGCGACGACTCCGCTCCAGTCAACTGGTCCAGGCTGATGTGCTCATCTTCTATACTAGTGCCAGTGCCGACTGTTGATAGCGTGCTCTGGCAGACTGGACAGCTCGAGCAGTTGCGCATACAGCGATTCCTCTGGGACTTGACAGATGCTGCCGGCACCTCGAACAGGCAGCTGGGGCAGTAGTGCATCACTGCCTCGAGTATGATCGTCCTGGCGCACCGAATCGCGTCGCATTCCTCGCAGAAATAGAGATGAGAGAGCGGGAAGAACTCGCCTTTGTTCAGCGTCGACCGCAGCTTCGATTGATACAGGACATTAACTGACGCCATTGTCAGGAAGACAGTGAGATGATGGTTGTGTTTCTGAAAGGAGATAGCAGGTATAGGATGGAGATTAGAGTGCTCAAGCATCGATGAAGAAGCATACTGCAGCCAGAAACCTTTTGACGCCCTTCCTCATCGACCACCATCGTCCTCAAATGATTACACTGAGATGAGGAGCATACGGCATTTCTCAGCGACATACACAACGCGGCGATCAGGCAGGAGTCTCAACTCGCTATGGTCCAAGCTGCAGCGGCAGCAGTTCGAGTCTATCTCGACGGAGCCGGCTACGACATCCATTCAGACGCCAACGACGAATCCAGGAGAGCTGGGACACGATAAGGAGGAGGCTGAGGCTGCCACTACTACTGCTAGCAAGGACACGCTGATAGAAGGCGTACGGATACCGTCCAAACCTAGTCCACCCGCTCCAGAGGAGTGCTGCATGTCTGGATGCGTGAATTGCACGTACGACATTTACGCAGACGACTTGGCTAGCTATCTTGCAATCGCACCTAAGGCTGCTTCTCAGCTGGAGCTCAAGGGCGTCGACGTCGCGAGGTGGCCGGATGATCTCAAGGGCTTTGCTGGGTCCACGACTTCCAAGTCGCAGTCAGAAGCTGAGCTGGAGGCCGAGAAGGCTGCGGATACCCTTGTCAGCGGCTTGGATCCAACCATGAGGGCATTTCTGGAGGTGAGTATGGCACTGCATGGTGTCAGACTACTAACAGACTCGCAGATGGAGCGCAACTTGAAGAAGGTGAGCAGCTTGCGCTTGTAGAGCACACTTGCTAACACACTCGTAGAAGAAGAAGCAGATGGACAGAGAACGACAGTCATGAAACAGCAAACGAAGACTCTATAGATAACGCGATGCATAGTTTGAAAAGGAGTTTAGAATGCAGACTGTATCTGTGCTTTTTCGAGTGAGCGACTCAACTGCTATTATCTCCCTCTCATTTCACCTCGACTGCCTGCAAGCTTCGAGCAGTCTGCCTTCAAGCGTCCTTCAAAGTCAGTGGGCTGCTCGAGCACATGGGAAACGAGAAGCAAGCTCAGTATTCTCGTGTTGCTCTCGCACTCTGCGACTGTGATGTGTGTTCAATTCACAAGTCGCGCAAAGCAGCGGAGTGATGAGTCGACGAGGAGATAATGTTCATATAGTATAGTCACAGAGTCTAGACTGGGTGCTGTCACGATATATTTATGTGCTTGCGTAAAGGGAAAGTGAAACAGAACAAGTCTTCAGAACGCTCACAGGGACGACAGCGTTGAAAAGGAGAAGCTTCGGGAGGTCAGGAATTAGCGTAGGAAAGTCTAGAGATGGCCATTAGGACGCCCACTTCTACTCATGAATTCGATTCGCAGCGACGTATCGCGAAGTAATAACAGCGCTGATTAGTGTGATTTCCCGTCTTGTTGTAGTCGGTGTAAATAAAGCAACCCAAAGTTATTTCTCTGTTCAAGAGTCGCTTCGAAAAAGCAGCATTTGCAGCCAAACTGACTCAGCAAGTGCAGATCTTCAGCTAGGGTTACAAAAGAAAAAAGCTGCAAAAATGTCCTCCCTCCCAGACTCGAACTAGGAACTTCAAGATAATACTGCTGCCGTTACAGTCTCACACTCTGCCAATTGAGTTAAGAGAGGTAGCCGTTAAGCCATGTTTCTGAAAGCTTGGGATTTTCATTGTTTGTGTAGTTCTCACAGCTGTGCAGAAAAGAAGCAAGTCCAATGGACTCAGCAACGCGACTTTTGACACAAAAATCTATCGTTGAAACATTTGCGATGCTCCGAGTATTCCGGTGCTGCGCAACATGGCCAAATGAAAAAGGAAATGCTTTTGCCGTAGTGCTGGCGGTGAAAATTTGTTTGTGAGCAGATTTAGACTTCTGCAGATCTGAGTCGTCGCTTGGCGTTCTTGTATGCCGTGTGACCAGGTCAGACCTCCTTGAGCATCACATGCGCACGCACAAACGGCTGGATGGCACGCTTCGCCAGCGAACGAAATCAATAGATAAATAGCAATACATTAATCGCTCTTCAACATAGCAGACACCTTGTCCAATTTAGCACGCAAGTCCTCGATTGCGGATGTTCTGTGAGTCGAGTCAGGGTATGATCCAGAACAAAAACACTGCACTTACTCATCATGCAACACGCCTTCAACTTTAGCGATCTGCGACGCACCAATAGAGCCTTCGGACCTGCTCTGTGCGTGTGCAGTGGTGGCCTGGTAGGCCTCTACCTGTGGCTTGAGGAGGTTGAGCTGATGTGAGAGCTTGCGCGCTGTCAGTGACGATATTCAAAGGCACATGCACGCACCTTGCTCATGCGCGCCTGGAGGGCTCTACCCTTTCCGTCATCCCCGCCGACCTCGTCGCGGATACGGCCGAGTTCAGCGAACCATTTCTTCTCATGCGTGGACAGAGTAGGTTGGTGTTTATCCATGAGACGCTGCAGGAGTCTGTCCATACGTCTCAGCAACTCCGTTTGCTCATTCGCGACAGCCTCGACGCGTCCACCCTTCCCTGCACCGACGCCGGCGCCGTTCGCGGGACTTGTAGCTACGCTCGCCACGTGTGCCAGTTTATCTATTTGCCGCTCTGTCTCTTTGATCTGTAGATGCAGACGGTCCTGAATACCGTTCCCGGTCGCGATGAAGGACTGGTTGTGCTTGCGTACGTTCTCAACTACACCGCCTAGGTACCGCAGCGACTGAGGCGTCACTGCGATCTCGGCGCGCGTGTTGACGGGGTCGAGACGAAGAGTGAGGTTGATAGTGCCGTCGGTGTGCTCTGACATGGGTTTATCGAGCAGACTGCCCATCAGCTTTTTCTGCTCGTCGGTGGGCTCGTTCGCGTCGCTTGACTCTTTCGGTGCTGATGATGCTGGTGAGGAAGACTGGGCAGGCGCTGCATTGGTGCTCAGTTCAGAGGCTTCTTGCACCCGCAGCGATAGATCCATAGGCAGCAGCTGCATGCTGTTGGTCAGCGCGAACAGCAGGTATCCTAGGTAGGGATCGTTGATGACGTCCAAAGCGACGATAGGGTTGGACGCGGATGTACTGCTGCTGCCTGTCTTGATGACCTGCACGAGCTGCGAATCCTTGGTGATGGAGTCTGTCTGCGCTACCTCGTCGAGCCACGGCTTGAGCACGAGAGCGTGCACACCCTCCGCGTGGCTGAGGTAGACGGTGTCCTCGTACACTGGGTCTGTCGAGAAGGAGGGGTATCCGACGTCCTGCACGTCCAACACTTGTATGCTTTCATAAGTCGACATGACGGGAGGGGATGCAGACGCTTCCTATGAATACTGAGTGAGCCAAAAACTCTGATTAGCGCCGTCTCACTCACCAATTTGCTCGACCAGCGTCCCTCTGCCTTGTCTGCGCCGAGACACACATCTACACGACCATCTGTGAAAGCGACGACAAAGACATCCATGGGGAGCTCCTTGGGACGGAGGGTGATGATGTCTGAGGCATCTGCCTCGTACTCTTCCTCGCTCGGCGGTGGCTGGACGAGGTAAGGGCCCTGGCGGAGGATCGAGCCTGTCGCTCTTGGCGGACTACATTTGAAAGTGGTGGCGCTGTCCTCAGCTACCTGAATCTGCTTAGCCATGGCATTAAGCCATCTCATCTGCTGGTTCAAACGTGCTTCCACGATGCCGTGATCTTCATGCACGGGGTCGAGGAGCTTTGCTTCTGTGATGCCTCTGAGGTTCTGTATGTATGCGATGGGGACTTGGCTGTTGGGTGATAGTGAGTAATCTTGAGCGAAGCACATTAGCGTTTCTACTCACGCTTGGTTGGGTATGAAGGGACAGATAGCGTACACGTCGCCATTGCGCATGAGGCCGTAGAGCGTGAGCGGAGCCCAGTCGGTGTCTGACTTTCCAATATCGAAGGAGACGCACTCCTCGCTGCGTTCGTCGTCAGCGCTGAAGCCTTTGCGAGCGGGTGTTGGTGGAGCATTGACAGAGCCTGGCATGTTAGCAGGCTGCGTGAAGGACAGTGCCTGTTGAGGGTCTTCCGAATCGGACGCAACGTCGTATTCGCGGAGGGTAGCGTCGGTAGTGAGGACGAGAAGGGAGGCAGCTGATTGAGACCATGGGTGCCAGTCGACCTTAGCGATAGCGGGAGCGCCCTTGGCTGCGTGGTAGTACTGTCCTACAGCGATAGAGCGGCACTCGATCATCGGGGTAACGAGACGCGCGTAACCAGGACGCGGGAGCACGACGACGACGATCTGGTGTGTTCCTACGACTGCGAGCAGCTTCTTTGTGTGGTTCAGTACCAGTGCCTGTATCTCGAAAGCGATATTGGGGGTGTGCAGTGTCTTGACGTTGCCAGCGCTGCTGCTGCTGCTACTGCTGCCTGATTTGAGCTCAGCCAGGCTCATCATTCTGAGCTCGCTGCCGTGCGCATAGATGAGATCACTGTTGCGTGTAACGAGTCGTTTGGTTTTGTTGGTGGGGAGATGGGGCTGCGTCTGGCTGGTCTGCGCAGACGTCGATAAAGATGAGAAAGATTCGAGGAGATTTTCGAGCCACTGTTCGTGGAATTCCATCGCTGCGTTGATGGATGTACTTGTAAGAGGAACGATGAGCACCAGCGAGGATGAGGTATTCAACAACGCAGGAATGGCGTTGCTGCACTGTTGCGCCAGTGGGGATATCGACAACGTGAAGCAGCTCGTAGAGAAAGGAGCGCCCATCTTCTACCAGGAAGCGTCTTCTGGATACACTTGTCTCCATTTCGCTGCAGATATTCAGTCACTGCCACTCACCAAATTCCTCATCGCTAACGGCGCTACGTGGAACGCTCCCGATCACACTGGATACACTCCCGCTGAGATCGCGCTGTCGTACGGCAATACAGCCATCTACGAGGAGATCGTCGGCGAGGGCGTGCGAGCGGGTGAGTGGGGAGTGTATAACGTCTTCTATATCTCACTCTGCTGCTCCCTTTAGAATTCATCCTCAATTTGCTCGGCGAGAAGGCACAGAACGATGAAAGCGATCCTGCGTCGAACCTGAACGCTTTTCTGTCCTCTAAGCTGACATATGAATACGACGGGGAAGGGCAGGAGCGTGTTGTGGATTCCGCCGGCGATCCAGTCATGATGGAGTGGGAGACGCCTATCAGTGGGTGCATCGCCGTGTAGCGGGCGCTGTTGACAGGATGTTAGTGCAGAAAACCGTACACGCACTATGCGACAACCATGAGGATGCCGAGGAGAGTCTCACCATCCTCAATGTCGGCTTCGGATTGGGTATTGTGAGTCCGAGTGTCTTATCAATACACATTTGACACCGCGCAGATCGATACGGAGTTCCAGAAATACAAACCGACACAGCACACCATCATAGAAGCGCATCCTGATGTCCTCAAGCACATGCGCGAGACGGGCTGGTACGACAAGCCTGGTGTGCGCGTGTGCGAGGGCAAGTGGCAGGACTTCATTGAAGAGATAGGGCAATTTGACGTCATATATGTGGGTGTCAGTTTGCCGAACGCTGTGTTGCTAAATGACGCCCAAGTTCGACACCTTTTCTGAACACTGTAAGAATCTTCATCTCATCTGCACCACCAGCTCACCTGCTTGCTCACTCCAGACCACGACTTGCACGCCTTCTTTGAACACATCCCCAACCTCGTCGAATCCCCCAACTCCCGCTTCTCGTTCTTCCACGGCTTGGGAGCGACGAACGCTGTGTTCTGTACGTGGTAGCAAAAGCAATCTACCATCACAACCACTCACGCACGACAGACGACGTGTACACGCGCATAGCGGATCTGCATCTCGACCAGGTGGGCATGACGGCGCAGTGGGACGACGTGGCTGTCCCTGAGTTGTCAGCGGTATGGAAGGGTGTGAGGCGGTCGTACTGGAATCTGTGGGTGGTTTTCGTTTTCACGCTGCAAACCTTTCATTCACACTCTGCAGTCCCGTGTACAAGCTCCCAGTAGCGCGCATGAATGTGTTCTGAGAAAAGGTTCATCAAAATAGACATACAAAAGCTAAGAGGGTCGTAAAAATAGTAATGAGAATATGTAAAAGTACAAAGTAATCCATTAATGTGTAGACTGAAGTAATGAGCGTCACTTGACTACCTACAACATCATCACATCGATCTGTAAATCGCGTGCAACAGATCTCCAATCCTGATTAGGAGCACCACGATCGAATCTATTCCAGCATTCTCGAACAATCTTTTCCGCGCACTCGAGGTCGAGGCAATACCATTCACGACAAGAGCGGAATAACTGATTGACCCATTCACGATCATCCTCACGATACATTTGAACGCCACTAATGATGATAGCCCAAATGAGCATGACAGCCATACCCATATCTCTAGTAGCTTCACTGCACAATCCTAGTACAGCTCTCGCTGCTGATTGGATACTAGGTTCTTGAATTGGGATGTCGAATATCTCTCTTGAGAGGAAAATCATGAGTGTGTGTCTGTAGATGAGATCACCACATTCGACACGTTGGTGACGCAGTACTACTGACTGCTTAGTCATGTTCTCTAGTTCGCTGTACATGGCGAAAGTCTGACTGCGCAGCGATTGCATTGCTCCGAGTACCTCAATTGGTAACACACCCTTCAACGCCTCCGCTTCTGCGTCGTCGATCGGTATAGGCATGTTAAGTTTCCTACGCTCGCTATGTAGTCTGCATGACCTTGCTATGATGTCTAGCATCGTCCGACTCATGCCATAGCTACGCTCGAAGCTTTCGCCGCCGTCGTACTTGTCAGGAGTGATGCTATCCACATTCATCATTTCGAACCACCACCACGCTGAATCATTGCCAATCAGCTGCGGTGTATCGCCTGTGGTGAGACACGCAAAGACCTCATGCGCAGTGAGTTCTTCGAGGAAAGTGCGACGTATGAGTAGAGACTTCTTTGTAGCTTCGTCAATCTTCTTGCGAGATGCACCAGGCGCGTTCCTGTCCATGCCCAGCATTGCTGGTGGTCCACCCAGCTTCGCGACCAGCGCTAAGGCTACATTCATACTCTGACGCCAGTCTTGACTTGCGCTGAGGACGTCGTACTTGAGCACTGCAATGAAGGCGAGGAGTGACATATCGATATCGTGCATGTTGGTATCGCTCATGAGTGGCATCATTACCTGCTTCAGAGCCATGTTCTTGAGCTGCTTCGACAACTGCAGCTCCTGCTCTGCGTCCAGACCTTGCTTCTGGCGGATAAAGTGCATGTGCGTTGCTGAGATTGCGAGAATGCCGTATGTGATTGCAGATTGATTGGTGTTGAGTACGAGTGGTATAGACAGAGCGAGGAACGGGTTCTTTGGCTCGTTGATGGCGCACAGCAGCTTCTTAGACTGGCTGAGGAAGTTGTGCAAGAGCTGGCGCGATTGAGGGTTGGCGTTGATGATGTTGTTGCTGTAGACGCCTTCGCTCATAATTGGAGGGAGACCTGTGGACGAGGCAGCCGATGGTGGAGAGGGCTTGGGCGAGGGCTTGTTGTAGATGTACTCGCTCTCCGGACCAGCGTCTTGATTGAGTGCGGGAGAGGGAGGGGAGAAGAAGGGCGTAGAGGAAAGGAAGGAGCCGTACTCGTTGGTGATAGGAGACATTGGGGGCACTAGACCATCTGCAGGGAAGCGTTAGCAACGAAGCTTGGAGGATACTTACCCGACTCACTGTTGAAGGAGTTGAAAGGGACGGACACGGTGGACAGGGAGCCCGGGTTGACAAGGGCAGGGTCGAGGTTCGGGGGCAGGATCCTGGAGGATGCAGGATCGAAGAAGGAAGGCTGTGGAGGAGCGCCAAGGAGAGGCATACTGGACCCGGTTGACGGGGCAGGAAGAGAGTTCTCGCCAATAGACGGCAGATTTAAGTTGTCTTGCTCGTCCTCGAGCTTGACCTGGGGTGCCGACTGGATGAGCTGGGAGAGGAGCTTGGTGCCGAGAAGGGTCTGGAGGCGGAGGAGGGAGCGAGTGGGGTTTTCGAACGGGTTCTGGTGATCGCTAGCGGGATTGTCTGGCTGTGCACTAGACTCGGGCTGGTCGTGTGAGTGGTGAGAATTTTGAGAATTTTCAGATTTTGTGCGCTTCTTTGAGTGAGGCGTGTTGGGGTTGGGGTAGGTGCACTCGCGGCCGAGGCTGGTGCACTTGAGGCAGACAGGGGTCGTCATGTCGCACTTGACCTTGCGCTTGCGGCAGGTGAGGCAGCCCGCGCGGGAGCGCTTGAACTTTGGGCGCTGCGGCTTGAGGGAGGAGCTGTAGAGGGACTGGGCGTGGCTCTGGCTGGGCAGTCTGTCTGACTGTGTAATTATATCTAAGCGAGGTCAGTATGTGGGAGTAAGCGATGGCCACGGCGGGAGGCTAAGCGAACGCACCGCTTAGACGGGGAAGGGAGTCGTGGATGGCGGGGTGGCTCGAGCCGACGACGTTTATGAGTTCCTGCACGGGATGCGAATTGGCCGCCATGGGGATTGAGATGCAAGAAGGTGGGAGGAGGAGCGTCGAGAAGGATTTATTTTTCGAGGCGTGGGGATGCTGCCGATACATTCAGGCATTCTCGTGTCTCCATCTCCGCTACCGTCATGGCTAACAACGGAGACTGGATCGATAAGATTGATAACGCGGCACAGGGACTGGAGGGGGAAGCGCTCTGGGAGCACAGGAGGCGCATGTGGAGGCAGCCGACGGAGAAGACGGCCGAGAGGCTGCAGCAGCGCCGGAACTCGCCGTCGATGGTGAAGCTGCTGGAGCTGATAGAGAGCGCGCAGGACAAGGAGAACTACAGGGACATCTGGGACAAGGGGATCAACAAGGTGTACGAGAAGCTGGTGCAGGGACAGCGCCTGTCGCAGCCGCTGCCGTTGTCGATCCTGGTGAGCAAACCACCAAATAACAGAGGAAAACATAAATAACAGTAACAGGTGCAGGTTGTCTGCAGAGCAGCGTGGGTAGAGCTCGGTATTTGGCCATTGGATTACGTGAAAGCGGAAGAGGATGCAGCGGCAGCAGCAGCAGCGCCGGTGCTGCCACGCGCCCTGTACAACCAGAAATGATTACGCAGGTGAAATCTACGAGTCCAAATTAGCCTATAGACACCTTACACGTTCAATACGCACCAAAATAACGCCATCACCTCTGACATACAACATTTCCATGCTTCTTTCGACACTCCTCACGCTAGGCTGCAGCGAGTCGCTTTGTACATCCACCACGGTCACCGTTTCATGCACCTTGCCCAGTATCAGATTCATGTGGGAGTCGTACGCCTGCCGGTTGTTAGCAGCGAGAGTGGTGCTTGTTGAGGCTCACGTGCAGCACACCGAGCAGCTCCCTGTCCCCCCTCAGCTTCACCTTGATGGTCTCGTTCAAACACAGCCTGACCAGGTCCAGTGGCTCTTTTATCGCATCCGTCATCGTCGTCGTGTCGATACAAGTGCGTGGCTGCGAACAGAGCAATGACGAAACAGAAATTTTACTGCGACTACTGCGACGTCTTCCTCACCCACAACTCTGCAGCGGGTGCGTGTGCTCTGTGTACGGTGATCCCCGCTAACTTGTACCCCTAGTAAGGAAGGCGCACAACTCGGGTAGGAACCACTTGATAAACGTCAAAGATTACTACGCTTGTGAGTGTCGTTGCTGCTGCTGCTGCTGCTTCCTCTTCAACGCCCGTTCTAACTCCTTTACAGCCCTCGGACACGACAAGGCGCAGTTTATCATCGACGAAATCTGCAGAATCCACGAGTCTGGGCTCGCAAGGCCGCCACCAACGCTCAACAAGTTCCACGGCCCCGCTGGGCTGAGTGCACCACCACCGATGCGTCCACCGTTCCCAGGTGAGTAATAGACGGTGTACAGGGCGTCGCTAACGTATGAGTAACAGGACCACCACCCCCTCCAGGCGCTAGACCAGGATTCCCGCCGATGCGCCCACCATTCAGACCACCACCACCTCCAATGTTCCGTCCACCACCACCGCCCCGTCCAATGTAATGTACAGCGTCGTCTACAGCCTCAATTGTATTTATTTGCCTCTATACTCGTTGCTCCCCTACTACGACATGCAGAATGACGAGATGGACTGTATCTTGCGCTGGATCCACAGCGACGACAGAGATGGACTCGTGAAAGATCCCCTAACCTTCCTGAGCAACAACATCTACAATCTACCGCCGCATCTCCTCAAATACTTCCAATCTGTGACCACACCCAAGCAACGCACATTCATCCCGATCATCAAGAAACGCAGACTGAATTGGGCGAGATCTCTACACTCAAAAGATACATTCACCGCTGATACAGGCAGGTTCAGAGATCCATCCAATTTTGAGCAGTCTGTAGACAGAGATGAGCGCGGATATCATCCAAGCTTTGGGTACGCGCAAGATGCAGGCGCTAAGGAATCCCAGTGGCTTGAGAACGAGTCTATGATGTCTGGACACGCCAAGCTCGGCAAACTGGGCTCGCTCTTATCTGAATACGAGTCAGAGAGAGATAGCAGAGGATACACGCAATCAAAGGCATCAGCGATACGCAACCAGGATACATCCACGCTAGGAAAGTCCATACTCAGCGGCACAGACGCATTTGAGAGACTGTTGCTCGAGAATTGGCTCGATGGCGTCGACGATAAGCTCGATTATAGTATCGACTTTGACGACACCTACGACACACTCAACCAATCCAACCCAACAGAACTAGACGAGGACATAGACCAGTCCAAATACTTTGACGACAGCGACTGAACGCAGAATTGTTACCTTTACATGATATGATGATGCCTTCTGCCTTGCTTCTCCATCAGTGACGTCCATGGATGCCATCCTCAAATGCAGCCTAGACAGCATCAAATGGAACAAAAACCAATCCCTGCAATTCCTCTGCCAGCAGACGCACGACAACGTCAAGCGCGCCGCCGAGTCCATCCTCGCTGGTAAAGTGGTCGGGTTCCCTACAGAGACGGTGTACGGACTAGGTGCGAATGCGTTCAACGAGGAAGCAGTGCGATCAATATTCAAAGCCAAAGGCAGACCGAACGACAATCCACTCATTGTGCATGTATCGTCTACACACATGCTCAACAAGTACTTCTCGCAGCAGCTGCCGTGGACATACGAGCGACTGATCAAAGAATTCTGGCCAGGTCCGCTCACCATACTAATCAAGAGTCCAACAGACTTACCAGGTGAGACGACGGCGCATCTGGATACAGTGGGAGTACGCATGCCGTCTCATCCAGTCGCTCGAGCGCTGATCGAGTGTAGCGGCGTGCCACTCGCAGCACCCTCCGCCAACAGTTCAGGTAGACCGTCGACGACGAGTGCGGTGCATGTGTTCGAGGATGTCTATCAACGCACGGAGGCGCGCGAGGTCATGAACTATATACTCGACGGTGGTAGATCGGATATCGGACTCGAGTCGACTGTTGTCGATGGATTGAGTGACGTTGGCAAAGTGCGAGTGCTCAGACCGGGTGGAGTGACAATCGAGGCGCTCAAGAAGGTCGTTGGAGATGACAATGTACTCTACGATAAGACGCAGACCAAGGGCGAAGACTTCAAGCCGACTACGCCCGGTATGAAGTACAAGCACTACTCGCCGACTGCCAAGGTAGTGCTGATTATGAGCAGAGGCGGAGACAAAGAGGACAAGACTGAGCGCCTTCAAGAGCTGATACGGAGTCTTGGTACAGACACGAAGATTGGATGCATGACGCTACAAGATTCATGTATAACAAAGGGACTGCTCAAGATCAATGAGCGCACCGACCAACTGATCCCATACTTCGTCGGACCATCAAGCCAGCCGTCGGTGGTCGCGTCCAACATCTTTGCTGGCCTGCACGCGCTCGACAAGGAAGCGGTTGAGTACATACTGGTGGAAGGTGTCGACGAAGCTGAGGAGGGGTTAGCGATCATGAACAGACTGTGCAAGGCAGCCGGGAACGCTGAGAGCATTGTAATGATATAGATAGACAGAGAAAAAGCGTAATTTATAAAGCATTGTACCTTTACCCATTACCATCACCAAACACGATTCACCTGATGGAGATTGACAGAGCACAGCCGCCTTGCAGGACAAAGAGCGTGCACCGAGCTCACGGTCAATCTTCACAGGAGGTAAAGCCAACGAATGCGTCAGCAACAACGACGACGCTCGAGGACGTCGCGCTCGCGATGAACATCTCCATTCCGGAAAAGGGGAGGACTAGCACAGCGACGACGCAAGAATTGTATGGCATGAGTGAGGATATGCTACGCGAGCGTATTGTGCGCGATGACAGCGCCAAGCTGCATCTCGAATCAGAGCTTGGGCTGTCCACCGCTATCGCGTACCAGCTCTTCCAAGAGAATGAGAAGCTGAAGGCTGAGCAAAGCAGACTTCTGGCGGAGATCGATGATTTCAGTAGCATGATCAGCAACCATCTTAATGTCGACAACGCCGACTTTGTTATACAGAAGCGTCAGCTCTCTGTTGTGCTTCGGAGGGAAGTGGAGAACACTGATTTCGTGGACTGGATTGAATCGCAAGCAAATGAACTCAGAGGCGAGGTTACCAGTCTTACGGCGCAATTGTCTCGTCAGAAGAACCAGTCTATGAAGGAGATACGCGAGTTGAGGAGCGAGCGCGATCTACTCAAGTCTTCTATAGCCTCAATCGAGGAAAGGTTTGCAGATATGGAGAGTCAGGTGTCACTGTCGAGACGTAAACCTCTCCCTGCTCTTCGTCAGGAATGGCGTCAGTCGAAAGCTGAGCCAGAAGCCCTCACTACCGGTTTCAGATTTCCGCAAGTTGTGAACGACAGTCCTTTAGCCATGCGTAGACACGACAACGCAGCTGCGCTCACTACTCCGTCATCCTCACCACAGCTTCGTCCTTTTTTACACTCAACCACAATACCCGTAACAAATATCCCGCATCGCATAGCAGAATCCTCAGGTACACCCACATCGTCAATCGTTAACACACCGCTCGATTCTCCAGCCCTACACTCCGTCAAACACACCCGATCCTTCTCCGACAGCGCTTTCATGCTTGGTGCGAACCAGCAGAAGAAGCTGTCGCTCGAGCGTGAGCTCGCCATAGCGCGATCTCTGAATGAGCGCACGAAGGTAGTATTTCAGTCAGTGGAGCAATTCACTACTTACGTCTTCAACATACCAAGTTCTCTGTCTCTCACTCAGGCAATCATCGCTATCAACCTCACTATCGCATTCGTCGTGCTCAGCGCGACACTCAGAACTGTCGCTAAAGTCCTGTTGTACATGTATCTCACTTCGTTCCTCCTCCTCTTCCTCCTCCGCTCGCAAGTCAAGACGCTGCGCGCTCTGTCGCAATGATTCACTCAAAGTATCAATTATCAATTATCAACTATCGCATTGATTTATTTCATCAGAGGTATCTATTGAATGTATGTAATAGCAAATCATGATCAAATTCCTTTATCTGTGTATCGATTGATTATGCAGCTGGTCTCAGTGCTTTGAGTCTCTTCATGAGCTCATCCTCATCACGCTCCTTAGCTTGCTCAGGCTGCTGCTGTTGTTGTTCTAGCTGCGGGACATTATTGACATTGTGTGCCCCGATCTTCTGGCTAATTTCCAATCCAGCCTCATCGGCCACCTGTTGCAAGAGACCGTCTACGGCTTCCTGCGGAGTAGATTGAGCTTCTCCCGCGTTGTGCATCGTCGACTCCATAGCGTTAGTATGGGTGTCCAGATCCGAGAACTGCGTTTCGAATCTATCCATGATAGCTGACATCTAGTATCTTAGTAGTCAGCAGTGAAATACTAGTAACGAACAAACAAAACCCACCATATCCAAATTCATAGTCGACATCGCTTTATCCATACCCCCAACGACAGCCTTCATGGAGGAGGAGACCGTCCGCATCGTCACCGCCGTCTCCACACGCGACGCAACACTGTCGACGCGGCTGGACAGACGGAGTAAATTGAGAGCTTCGTTCTTCTTCCGTATAGCATTACTGGCGTAAATGCGCGCTGTATCTTCATTACCCTTGCCCAACGCATTCTTGAGCTTAGTCTTCTCTGCCGATTCGTCCTTCTCCGCTTTCTTGGATTGCCGGGCAAGCTGCTTCGATGTGAACTGGTAGCGTCTGTTAGCCACTTGCTCGCTTATCGCTCTCATCTCACTTTGAGTTGGAACAGTGTCTTTTCCAGTGACGACATTGGTGGTTTGGGTGAGAGAGTGAAATTGAGTAATAGCGAGCACCTTACCTTCATATACAATTCTTACTCAAATTGCCTCCATTAATTCGATATACTAATTTAATTACAATGCGCTCGCGAGACAGTCGAGTATGAAACACCTGTCTAACATACAAAATCCAAATCCATGTCTATCTCATGACTGCTGCTGAGCTGCGGCCGCTGCGTGTACTTGCCTTTCATCTTATCGCGTACGGCGTTAAGCAAGTCGACGAACGACATATCTTCATCCCTGTTCTTATCTTTGGGGGCATGAGAGGATGAAAAGTCGCTTCAAATAGGCACCCACACAGCGTTGAAAGGAAAGCATAGCTCATGGCTCCGCTCTGGCCAGCATCTGCGGCTGTCTGCGTATCCTTCGCCGCGGCGAACATGATCTGTTGGGTTTTTGAGTAATGCTGCATTTTCCTCTCAAGCAAAAACCCACAACATCTGCAGGGCTAAATGCCTTCTTCTTCTGTTTCTTATCCTGCGCTCTACCGGTGACGAGCGTCTTGGAGAAGTAGTAAGCGTCGTGCAACGGCGCTATCATGCCATTGGGCAGTCTGTGCGAGAAGAGATGCTTGCTGGCATCTTTCAGGACATCAGGCTCCTTCACATCGCCGTTGCTGTCGTCTGCAATAGCGTCAGCGCAATCATGAGACAGTAGGTCTACTGACAGATGAATGGCAAGTCAAGCGCTGTGCCACTATGGCATGAGTCAAACAGCGCTGTCAGTCTACATCCCGCTGCTGCTGTCAGTGAAGCACTTTGAGTAGGTAAGACACACCAGGCAACGGTTTCACCAGCTCGTCGTACAATGTGTCATCGAGAATGTGGCCCGTCTGACTTGGGTCAACGCGAAAGAACCTTCAGATCCGCAATGTGACCCACCTTCTGGAAGTCTAACGGGTAGATAGTCTCGTCGTAGCCTAGTAGACAAGTTCGATAAGAAGCTGCTACAGCGGTAGCCCTACGCACCATCCTTCTCGTCACCTGTACACACACGTAAGTATGCCAACAGCTACCTGCAAAGTCACTTACCATTCAGATCCTTCGTTCTGCCACCATGGCCGCTGTAGTGAAAGAAAAGGGCGTCGTTCAATTTCGCGCCCTTGACGAGCCAGCGCATGGCGGCCAGCATGTTTTTCTTGGTCGGCTGCATGTTAGCGCCGACGTCTTTGGAGTCCTTGAGCAGCATGATGTTCTCTGGCTTGTAGCCGCACCGCTTGATCAAAAATTTCCTCACTTTGTCCTAAGCGGTGTGAGTAGCGTGCAGCGTCATCAACTCTGACTCACGGCATCATTCTGACATCCGCCGAGCTCATTCTCGGTGCCTACGTAGTTAATGCCCTACCGGAAGTGTTAGCGCGGTCGACGTCATAATACCACCGCCCACGATACACAACGCCTTCCTGTTCCCCGAGCACTCCGAGTACTGATACTTGAAGCTCTTGCCTGGTCCGTACGACCGTTTCTCGCACGTCGGTCTCCTCCGCGGGGGTTTTGATTTCGTCTCCTTCAGTTGGGCGGAAGGTGCGGAGTGGTCGTATGCGTGTGGCTGTGCTGACTTGGCTGGTGGTGGATGATGGGTCTGGTGAGCTTGTGGCTGCGATTGCGGCTGTGACTGTGGCTGCGTCTGATAGTGCACCTGGGGCTGAGATGGAGGAGGGCGGGGATGGCTGTGTGATGTGTATAAGTACATCTCCACGCGTCGCTAACACGCCCAGCTCACGCGTTATAGTAAGGTCCGCGCGTATGCAGTATATCGTGGGTCTGGCTGCTACCGCGTCAAAGCGCGTCTGATTCGATGAGGGGCGACTCACTCTACAAGCTCCTGGGGATACGTAGGCTGTCTGAACTGTCTGTTCATCCTGTCATACTGGGTTGGCACCTTGAGGCCATAGTCCTGCGGATGGGGCGGTGGAGCGATAGCGTCGCCTGGGCTAGGGAAGTGTTGTGGCAGCGTAGACGCATGAAAGCTGTTAATATGATGGAAATCGTTCAAGCCGCTATTGAATCCGAACGCTCCCGCATTCTGATAATGATAGTTCATAAGATGTCATTGACGAAGGCAGAACATGGCAAATATAAGTACAAAAAAAATAGAAGAAGGATCTACGAAGAGCCAGCTTGCGGCTCGATCATTGTGTTGTTGTTTAGAAATACAGTCGCAGCTTTGGTGAAATCACCAGCTGTGTTTCCTTTTGAGTACGCGAGTCGAGCGTAGTATGGTATGCTTTCATCACTTTCATTGAACGCGTACGAAAGCGTGCTGCTGTTAGCTTTGAAGCGCAGTACATCGTTGACGAGCAACTCGAAGCCATCGTACGACGAGTCACTTGGTACCTCCTCCCAGCTGAGTGTGCCATTGCTGAAGCCAGCGAACGAGGGCAAGGCGCTGCCGAGTGCTGCGTCTCTCCGCAGACTCTCGGCAGTCTGCAGGACAGAATCCATGCCCCATCTCTGCACTCCATTGATGAGCAGCCCGAGCAAGAAGCATTGGCAGATGATGGACACGCGCGTGGGGAGAGCAGTGAGTGGCAGCAGCAGCAGCGCTAGTATGTAATGATGCTGCGCGTCGTCAGTCAAAGTCATCAAGAAATGCCCACACGCACCAATCTAAATGACAGTGTCGGCAGCAGACACGCTGGCATGATGACGAACAACCCGAGGAGGAAGTACCACTTGATGTAGAGCCAGAACTTTCCTGCGTTACGAAACACTCTTGCCTGGTTGAACCCGAGCACGACAATAACGATGACGACGACCACGATGGTGACGATAGCTTCAGGATGGCCAGCAATATCAGGACCGTAGAGTCTATCGAGCGGGCTATCGCCCATGACCGTCACCAGCAAACCGAGCCAGAATGGTGCGAGAGTGAGAACAGTCCTCTCTATAGGCAGTTTGTTCCAATAAGGCAAGCAGAATCTAACAGCGAGTCTCCAGAGACAGTAAGCGACGAAGAGCATAGGCAGGAAGTCTTTGAAGGCTCCTTCAAGGTCTGGTGGGAGAGAGCGGGGTTCTGACGCGAGTGCGTTATTCCAATAACCAAGACAGATCAGTGTCCAGTAATAGACGAGCGGCGGGGGTGAGAGGAAGAGGGAAACGAGTACCGACATGACGATATTGAAAGCCAGTATTGGCATTCTGTAATCTTCGCAATGGCTAGAACTGACGTTATCTTCGAAGACATACGAGGATGGGAAAGAGGTAGGGAAGTCTACTGAATCAATACCGCTTCTTTTCGATCCAATGAAGTTGGTGTGCTCGCCAATTTGCCTCACTGCGCCGCATCCGCCTTTAAATTTGCTGATCAAGCCAGCATGATAAGAGGAGGAGCATATCCACGAATCAGCGCGATACACCTTCTCGTCTAAAGCATCATTCTCATAGCCACCTCCGACAACTAGAGACACGCCATTCGGAGCTTCCAAACCGATCGTTCTCTTGTTCGCCAGCGTAGTCGAATCGCAGCCGCGCGGACACCTGAACGCCATTGGCGGGGCTTCGAATGGACCGCATGAGTTACCGTCTAGTCCACAGCCATCGAGTCTCTTCCAGAATGACTCGGTACACGATAGCGTCTGCGGCGTTCCTAAACTGGTATCCGCCTCGTACCAAGAGTATTTCGCCAGTAAAGCATTAGCGATAATCCAGAGTGCATAGACTACGAGTATAACGAGTGGATGCCTAGCGCGTCTCGTTGTACAAAGCGTGCGTTTCTCTAGTCTACCAATGAAATTGAGTTTGCGCGGTATATAATGATTCTCAGGACCGAGAAGCTGCTGCGGGGGTTGTGGGCCACTCAGCCAGCTTATTGCTCCATTCCGCTGCAGCCTCTCTTTCCAGCTTTCTCGTTTCGGATCCAGTGGGTGATGGTCGTCCATGTGCACAGCGCGATCGAAAATAGAAGTAGGTTGATAATGGTACACAATAATTTATCTATACATTGAACGAGAACTGTCCTCTCTCTGGGCTGATGGACATGGCTTCAAGGGACTAAGTGTACTGTTAGCATGTGTCGGAACTAATCACACTCTTCTCACCTTGCCTAATGATTGCGATGGGTTCGATTTGGACATCTGCTCACTGTCTTCGTCACTGTCCTCGTCTTCGTTGGTCGTGATTGCGACGTCGTCCCAGTTCCTGTATATGCCATCGATGAACCTCTGCGTGCGTGGTAGACGATACGGATCGAAGGGGAAGAACGAATCGAGCTCAATCTCCGAGCCGTTGTTCTTTGTGACTGCAAGCGACCTCGTTTGATTGTCTTTTTGCTGCCTCTCAGCGTCCTGGCCTGGTGTGACACCAAGCAACGACGACGACAGCGAAGCCATGGTAGCGGGCGTGACGTCTGCGCGCTTATTGCTTTCTATGATAGAGTGGCAGTATAAGAAGCCAGCGAATTGCGACACCTTTGCGAATTGATTGACGACAGTCGATGCGCACACCTTCGATGATGTCAGTTAGATAACGCATCAAGTAGGGTACACTCACCTTGAGTGGATTAAGAGGACTGAGAATGGCTCTCTGCAGCACCTCCAGCCCTGGTATCCACGAATTTGATCCAATAGGTAAAGCCTCTGCGTGATCAAATACCGTGTCGTCAGTCGACAGCATCAGATCCCTCCAGCGGAAACAGAAAATATAAAATACAGCTTGAACAATAGCGTACCATACGCTATACGTGTTGAGACGGAAGTTGACAATGGGTTGAGGAAGACTGTCTAGCTCCTGTGTGATGTAGTCGCACATCAATCCAACGACATGCTTGGCAGCATCAGGGCCTATGAAATTAGCTCGACTGACGTAGCTGGCTAGGTATGAAGCTGCAACTACTCTCGTCACCGATGGCTCGTCATATTGGAATATGGCCTTGCTGAGGAGCATCCCTTGGAAGATATCAGTGAAGCGTGGGTCGTATGACGAGTATTTGAAGAGTATGAACTGCGTATACCTCGATCTAAAGGTGGGTAGGACAGTGCGCTCAAAGACGTTGAGAAGTGTTGAGAATTGATCCATTTGAATCTCCTGATTCTTGCTAGACTTGTCGAGGTACTCGAACACCATTAAGAGCATACCGTCAAGCTTATCGACGAGATCCTTAATAGCTGACACCTGCATCGGTGCGTCCTGACTGCCGTTATCGCTCAGTCCATCGTCAGAGGAGAGGTCAGAGAGGAAGCCGAACTCGTCATCTGAGTCGTCGCTCGATTCTTCATCGGAGTAAATACGGTCGACAGACCTCTCGAAGATGTCTGGCTCTGTTTCGAAGATGGCCTCTGTCTCGTCCTCGAGTTCGTCGTCGAGATCATCAAGTTCCACTTGGATCTCAACCTATGAGTAAAGTATGTGAGTTGTTTACGCTATTGCGAAGAGGACAATAACGTACATCGATCTGAATTGTCCTGTCAACGATCAAACCGAAAATTTCGTCACTGAGAGCAGGACAGTAGGAGATCATAGAGAGCAGATTTCTCATATAAGTGACCTGCTGCACCTTGTTCTCGCGTTTGTGCGGGAAGTGTCTGATGAGGATTGGCTGCAGGAGGGAAGGCAGGGTGGGCACGAGGTCGAGAAGTTTGATGAGGAGGGCATGCAAGCGATCGAACATGGTGCGTCGAGTGAGTTTTGGTGTGTGTTTATCATCCTGGCTAGGGTTTGCATTTGCATTTGCGTTTGCACTCTCGAGTGCCTTAGAGCCAGCTTCTTTTGGCTTGTCAGAGGAAGGAGAAGACGCAGGAAGACGGAGACGCACGATGAGTGAGACCCTTGATGACCTTACCGAGCAGGAGCTTGGTGTATCCGGGGTGAGCGCTGATGAGCATTGCGACGAAGGTTGTGTAAGTGGACACAAACGAAGGGCTGGAAATGGTCCACGCCAGTGAGGTGATAGCCTCGACGAGTGGCAGATGAGATTTATCGAGCTGGGAGACGACATTAGAGAGTGCGTCGAGCCACGGCTTGAGCTTGTCGTAGTCGTGGAAGTGGGTGGAAGTGAACTGGGAGATGAGCTCATCGTAGGGATTGGTGATTCCCTATAGAGGAGTATTAGAAGTGCGTTTATCACATCTCTATCCCACTCGCCTCTCTCTTCTTCTCAATCGCGTCGTTAACAAAGGAGACGTAGAATTTGTTGACGAAGGCGTTGGACTGGCTCTTGACGGCTACGCCGTTGCTGCCGTCGCCCAGGTTCACTCCATCTCTGTCCCGCTTTATCCCTTTCGACGGAGATGAAACGAGTGCCATTGGTGGTGAAGCGGCAAGAGGCTGTTGCAGCGCAACGATGATGATCTGAATTTGAAAATTATTCTAAAACCAATTAAATCAATGCACAGTCATTACATTATCTCTTGCACTCCAACATGCAGCTACCAGATAAAGCAATCGCAGCATTGAAGCAGCGCGGACACAGCGGCGACTTTAGAGTAAGCGGCGGAAAGGTGTACTCTGATGATGGCAATGTATTCCTACTCAAATCAGCTCCGTATACCAGAGCTGAGCAGATGATTGGCGAGGCAAAGTCATTGCGCGACATGACAAAAGCATTGCCAGGTATTTGTCCAGCCTTGATCGATTCATCTCTCGACGATGAAGACAACTCCTCCGACACCTTCTACATGCTCACAGAATGGCACGATTTCGGTTCATCGTCCCAGCATATGACGCAACTCGGACGAGAGTTGGCGCAGATGCATTTGAATGGTACAAACAAGCGTTTCGGGTATGAGATGCCGACATACTGTGGCGAGACAAAGTTCAACAATGAGTGGAATGACAGTTGGATCGATTTTCTCAACAAAGATAGATTTGGATACTTGTTGGAGCAGATCTGTGGTAAAGGTGGTAAAGGTGGTGATAGTGAGCTCTGGAAACTTGGTCAAGATCTTATGCACAAGACTGTGCCAAGTCTTCTCAAGGATGTCGACGTGAAGCCTGCGCTGATGCATGGTGATCTGTGGGCAGGTAACGCGTCCTACTCTCGCACGACCAATAGACCAGTCATCTTCGACGCGTGCTCCTTCTACGGCCACAACGAGGCGGAGCTCGGCATTGTACAGATGTTTGGAGGCTTTGGAGCAAAGTTCTTCGAAGGCTACCACAGCGTGTATCCGAAGGCTGAGCCAGTGGAGGAGTATGACCAGCGCATCAAGCTGTATGAGCTTATTCACGTGAGTGTAGAGTGTGTTTTGAATGCGTACTGACACACGAGCAGCATCTCAACCACTACGCGATCTTTGGAGGCATGTACAGGAGTGGAGCTGTGAGTATAATGAAGAGCCTGAGCCGCTATGTGGAGTCCAAGTGAGGTGAGCAGTGCTGAATCCCACACATGCATTGCATGCCAGCAATGCATCAATCTGTTCCGAATGTACAACGTCTAACGAAAATGAATGAATATACACTACATGTCCATCAATGAACAAAATCCACGCGGCCATCCTTAAGGCGTATATATCTTCCCTTCTCAATATCCCACGGTACTTCTTTCTCGTAATGCGTGACAAACACGACAGCCTGGTCGCTATTGAGTGCAGTTTGGAGATACTTGCGCGCGCGCTTGAGATCAGCGGGTAGCATGCCTTGGAAGGGTTCGTCGAGGATGAGGAGGGGAGATTTGCCAACGAGAGCGCGCGCGAGCAGCAGACAATTTTTCTCGCTCTGCGAGAGCTGAGTATAAGGTGTTTTAGGATCGACATCCGGTGTAAGCTCTTTCAGAAGATGGTGCACGCGCTCTACTTCTTCCGCATCGCGTGTCGGTCTATAGCAAAACACGCCTGAGAAGCCAGTCGCTACGACGTCGAAAGCGGTGAGGGTAGTAGAGCGTGGGAAAGCGGCTGTGATTTCTGGCGAAGCTGTGCCAATGAGCGTAGCTAATTGCGTAGTCGCGATGCGATTACGTGGGGAATCAAAGAGAGTGATGTCTTTGGTATACGATTGTGGGTGATCGCCAGTGACGAGTGACAGCAGCGTCGTCTTTCCTGAGCCGTTGTAGCCCTGCAGATGCCATCTCTCGCCCACGCGCACTTTCCACGAGATATTGTTTAGTATCGGAGTGTTTCTGTGTGTGATTGTGACATTGCGCATATCTACAAGCACTCTATCACTCGTCTCGCCCAATCCGACTTGTGCATTGGTGGTATATGCACTGCCACCATCTGCGATCTTCTGCGCTTTCTCTACTGCCTCCACGACAGTCTTCTTCGGTCCCATACTGATGCAGCCGTCGTCTCCGATATGCAAAACATGTGTGATGTACTCTGGTAGTTCATCGGACGGTTTGAGAAGCAGGAGGACACTTGGTGCAGCGGCATCGTGCAGTGCGTGAAGGAGGTCAGAGAGACGATGACGCGACGGCGGGTCGAGACCCGTGTAAGGTTCTTCGAGCACGAGTAAGCTTCGTTGCTGGAGCAGAGCATGTGCGATTTTCAGTCTACGCGACTGGCCATTACTGAGACCTATGAGAGGTCTATCGAGGCTGTATTGGGCGTAAGAGACAGCCAGCACCTCTATAGACACACCCACAGCCTCTCCAAATCTAGCCTGCGCGCTACACCCGCCACCAGCGCTTCCCTCTTGTCGTCACGTGACCCACCCAACTCAGCGCGGCTCTGCAGATACGCGGACACAGTCAGAGTCTCATCGCCACGCAGGCTGCCGTAGCGTGCTGTGTAATCGACGAAACCGTCACTGGCGCTCGATAAGCGTGTGGAGAAGTTGGCGACGCTGTACGTCTCCCATGGGAACACTCCCTGCTGAGCAGCGAGCGGATGCGTGAGCGATGTGGCTGGTACTGGCTTGTCAGATTGTTTGAATAGAGCCTTGACAAGTCGCATCGAGTGCGGCCCTATCACCGCCCACGCTTCCTTCTCAGCTCCCTGCCCTCCTTCATGCAGCGTCCACGTCAGCGGTGTACGGAAGATCGGCTTCGCTGTGCGCGTCGTGTGTCCCAGCGCGTAGAAGAGACACTTGCGCGCGTCGAACAGTGCAGACATGATGAGTGATGACGTATCAAGAGAGGGAGGGAGTCACTCATCTAATCACAATCGCTATCTAAACAAAACAAAACAAAATCCATGTTTCCATAAAACAACACCATGAACAACTAAATTCACCCTTTCTAGACGTTTAATTGCGCAGCCTTAGCGTTAGAGATGACCTTCTGGTGTGGTTGGAGAGCAGGTTTGACCCAGTTAGCGATAAAGCTGTCAACCTGTTGCGGTGCTCTTCCAATGAACGAGGCAGGGTCGAGGAGCTTATCGAGATCGTCAACGATAGGAGTAAAGAAGGAGTCCTTCTTGACTCTCTCAATGAGGTCATTCTCTCTACCGAATTCCTTGACTTCTCTACCAGCTTCATGTGACAAGACGCGAATCTTCTCATGACATTCTTGTCTATCACCGCCTTTCTTCACAATAGCCATGATGATATTCTCGGTAGCCATGAACGGCAACTCCTGAGCGATCCTTCTTCTGATAATGGCAGGATACACGACGAGGCCCTCGCTGATGTTCTGCGTGATAGAGAGGAGGATGTCAGTAGTGAGGAAAGCGCTAGGCAAGCTGATTCTTCTAATAGCTGAGTCATCGAGGGTGCGTTCGAACCATTGCACGGCGCTAGTATTGAGAGCATCCTGCGACAAGCTGATGAGATGGCGAGCGAGTGAGCAAGCACGTTCTGAACGCATTGGATTACGTTTGTATGCCATAGCCGATGATCCAATCTGGTCCTTCTCGAATGGCTCCTCGACTTCTTTGAGGTGGGCGAGGAGACGAATGTCGGTAGCCATCTTGTGCACCGTGGCGCCGAAGTTGGACAGAGCGAGGACGACGTCGTTGTCGATCTTGCGAGAATATGTCTGCGAGCTGACTGGGTAAGCGTATGGGAAGCCGAGAAGCTCAGTGACGCGTGCGTCCAATGCTTCCACTTTGCTGTGATCGCCATCGAACAAGGCGAGGAAGGACGCCTGTGTGCCTGTCGTGCCCTTGACACCTCTAAAACCGAGGTCGTCGCGAGCGCGGGTGAGGTTACGGAGGTCCCAGAGGAGTTCCTGTGGAGTACGTTAAGCCCTATTTCTAGACACAGCATGCAAAACACACCTGGATCCACAACGTCGCACGCTTGCCGACCGTCGTGAGCTGCGCAGGCTGGAAGTGGGTGAATCCGAGCGTAGGGAGATCGCGGTGCTTGTCAGCGAATGCGGACAGTCTGTCAATAGTGATTGCGAGCTTGTCGATGACCATGTTGAGACCCTCGCGGAGGAAGATGAGGTCTGCGTTGTCAGTGACGAAGCAAGAAGTAGCGCCGAGGCTGTTTGGTTAGCGTGAGCAGGAATTACAGCAAATGAAAGCAACTGCTCACTGGATGATTCCTGCTGCTGCTGGAGCGACGACACCGAATGTGTGGACGTGGGCCATGACATCGTGACGACGACGCTTCTCCTCCTCAGCGGCAATCTTCATCTGCTCCTCATTGAGTGGCTGGAGTGTGTGAGGTGGGAACTTGTTAGCTGGGTCATGCCACGCACGAGGTTGTCAGCCATCTGCTGAATGGCCTCGTCAGAGATAGGCAAGCCGAGCTCCTTCTCTGCGATGGCGAGGTTGAGCCAGAGCTTTCTCCACGTCTGGAAACGCATCTGGGAGGAGAAGAGATGGCTCATCTCCTTGGAAGCGTAGCGGCTGAGAAAAGCGCATTAGAGATACCACTCTCTATTACTGTACGCTACACACCTCGACAGCGGCGTTTGATAAGATTCCATTGCGTTAATTTATGGTGGTCGTCGATTGTGAAGAGAGAAGACGCACGGGATGCCGAAACAATTCGGAAAAAAAAGCAAAATTCCACAAAAAGCACACAAATAGCACACAAATTATAAGAAGTGTATTCGTTTATATCTGCGTTACAACTTGTATTAAAGAATTGAATGGTGCTGCGTCTACGCTTAAGCGTTACCGTCAGCCTTAGCAGCGAAGGCGCAGAGGTCGACGACTCTGCGAGAGTAGCCGTACTCGTTGTCGTACCATGAGACGAGCTTGACAAAGTTTTGGTTGAGGGAGATACCAGCGTTCTTGTCGAAGATGGATGATCTCTCGTCACCGATGAAGTCGTTTGAGACGACTTGCTCGTCAGTGTAACCGAGGATGCCCTTGAGAGGACCAGCGGCGGCTTCTTGGATAGCCTTGGTGATGTCCTCGTAAGAGGCTGGCTTCTCAAGACGGCAGGTCAAGTCAACGACGGAGACGTCGGTGGTTGGGACACGGAAAGCCATACCGGTGAGCTTACCGTTGAGGGATGGGATGACCTTACCGACGGCCTTAGCGGCACCGGTTGAGGATGGGATAATGTTTTGGCCAGCTGAACGACCACCTCTCCAGTCCTTGCCGGATGGACCGTCGACGGTCTTCTGGGTGGCGGTGGTGGCGTGGACGGTGGTCATGAGACCCTCGACGATGCCGAACTTGTCGTGGACGACCTTGGCGAGTGGGGCGAGACAGTTGGTGGTGCATGAAGCGTTTGAAATGACCGTTTGGGATGGGTCGTACGAGTCGAGGTTGACGCCGACGACGTACATTGGGGCGTCAGCAGATGGAGCACTGATGATGACCTTCTTAGCGCCACCCTTCAAGTGAGCGCCAGCCTTCTCGATGGTGGTGAACACACCGGTGGACTCAACGACGTAGTGAGCGCCGACAGAGCCCCACTGGATGGCAGATGGGTCTCTCTCGGAGAAGACGGTGATCTCCTTGCCGTTGACGACGAGCTTGCCGTCCTTGTGGGAGACCTCGCCCTTGAACTTGCCGTGGGTGGAGTCGTACTTGAACATGTAGACCATGTACTCGAGGTCGATGAATGGGTCGTTGACGGCAACGACGTTGACGCCGCCGTGCTCGAGAGCGTTACGGAGGACGCTAAGGAGTGTTAGGAATCGGGTGGATATGACTGGCAGGGACACTCACATACGTCCAATTCTACCGAAACCGTTGATACCTAATGAAGCCATTATCTGGGAGCTGTGAGAATTAATTCGTTGGTTATTTTATAATTGACTCACAATTTATTCGTTGTTGTTGTGGTGCAAGAAGCAGAAGCGGCTTCAGCGGTTACGGGTCTTGGTAAAAATTGATGACGACGTCGCTACGGCGGTAACCAAACCCACCAGCGTGACCACACCGCCATCGGCAGTCCCGGTATCCCAATGGCGCTGGCATCGAATTCACTCAGATTCCTTCGATAGGCTTCATGCCGCAGCGTGGTGATACACACGTAATAAGATACCAATAAGGCACTCTATACCCTTAGAATACTCACAATTCACTCACCCGCGCTGTCCCGTCGGCAGCCTCGCTTCATCCCGTGTGCTCCCCTTGCCGTAACATACCGCGTGCTGCCCGAGTTGGCATGTGCATCCGCATACACATGCAACGTTTGTACAATCTTCACCGCCGGTATCTTCCTTGGTAGTTCTAGCCATCTCCGGCGTCTTGATCTCACTTGGCAAACGAATCCGGTGTTCATGATGCACACAGTGACACAGCACACCCCTGGTTCGAATGAGTACACTCAGACTACAACGACTACAACGACTACAACGTTGTTACCAAATTCTTTACCGCTATCACTCCTCCCACCACCATCACTTATTCCTAGTCATCTAGACTTATCCTGAGTTATTGCAGCGGGAGCTCAACCAAATGAAGAACGCGAGCAGCAACGATGACAATAATGCAGCAGAACTCTACCCCTTTACAGGTTTCACTTACCGAGCAATACTAGTGTGCCAAATCGCGAATTTCTTATACTTGGTGTTATTGATGCTATCGGTGTCATTCACGTCCACCACCTTCACGGATAAAAAGGTAGATGTGATCATTGTCATTATCATCTCCTCCACGTCTACTGCATTACAAATGCTCAGAATTTGGAGATGGGAGCGGGCATTGAACAAAAGCGGCGGCCGTAGCGTTAGTCATAGTGGTGGCGGTAGCGGTAGCACCAGCACCAGCACCAGCACCAGCTTTAGCAGCGGTAAGCAAAAGTGCTGATACACGATACACGCGAAAAGCAGTGAAACACGGAGCACTTGTACAACAAAATCAAAGCACAGCTACTTCACAGTCATTCATTTTATGGCTTACTTAGTCACTACTGATACTTTTGCAAGTCGTTCTGCGGGGAAAGGTGTCAACAACGAGGACGCCTTATCTATGTAATTCTCACATGGCATGGATATGAATGAGATGAAGACGTTTACACACTGTGTCTGCCTTCATTAATCTCAACAATTGCATCACAATCGTCATCACAAGATTATAGATAGGGCGATTCTTCGACGCTGGGAGCACAGGACAGGCATTAAGTTGTATGTACCTACTCAGCACAACGTTTTTGTCCTCAACAACGTCACCATGCTCGCCTCAATCACCTCACAAGTCCTTCACCTAAATCGTGCTACGACACTCACCTTATCTCACCTCTCCTCACATCCACCTGAATTCGGAAAACGAAAAAAGCTCTCAGCTTATCAATCTCACTCTAATCAAACGTCTCCGTTCGCAATTCGCTACTTTTTCCTCTAACTTACTTTCCACTGAAACGCTAATGTATTAATTTTCTATCCATGGTTGAATATGCTCTAATTGCGATCTATGTGCTCCTTACTTGGTGCTGTCGCTGTGGCACTCTTTTCAAGCTTAGCGTTCAATTTGCTACCAGCATCGACTTTCTTGCTCGCCGAAGCATCCACAGATCCGAAGTAGTGCTCCAAATACCACTTGCAAACCATAGACGCAGCCCACATCATTGACGACAAAGCCATATTAAGGGTCCATTCTTCCATCAATTCTCGATCCGCGGCGTACAAACTTGTAAACCAAACGATAACGCTGAACGCGTAAAACGAAGACAATGACATAAAGAGTAGGTCATGCAGACCAACAAACAAACCTTTGACAAACCTTATTCGCTGAAGAGGTTGCCTGGTATATTGAAGATCTCGATTTGAAAGCGTAGTCACTTTGACGAGGACAGCGAGCCACAAAATGACACTGATGATCAATGGCACTTTCAGATGATCAGGAATAGGTTGTAATTGCTTCATAGCTATGCTATTTAACAGATGTTTCCAAATCGTTAACCCAGTTATGCTTCCCGCTGTTACTGAGGTTTGGGCTAAGTATGTAACTGGTGTGACCAGTACTATGAAAGAGCATGGCACCAAGCTTGCAATGGCGACGTGAGCGCTATGTAATCCGAAAGACACCATGCCGTGGTAAGGTCGGAAGCAGTGAATTGAGTGGAGTGTCGTTTTCAGGGTCTAACGATTCAAAATTGAAAGCGGCATAGGCGGCTAGATATTTTAGAAGAACTGCTACATCGTCTTCTAATCCCAAAGTTGCGCATAAGCGATTCGATACAAGATTCTTCTACAACTCTGTCGCTTCATGCATCGTTGCCAGGCCATATATGAAGTGCTTAGCGAACAACTCTGGTGGTTATAGTGCACACAGTACACAACACACCCCTCAACGATTAAACGGAATGAATTAAGCTAACTATGAAGAATTTGTACGACATTGATCAAATAAATGGCTGAATGTGAGATGCTGTGAGAGTTGAGATGTGTGTTGTAAAAGTCTCTATCTGTAATCTTATGATGACGATTCTGATGCACTTGTTGAGAATGATGAAGACACCTTTGAATGAAGTGGCTGTTGTGTAGCTGTGCTTTAATTTCGTTGTTCAAGTGCTCTGTGTTTCAATTCGATTGGCGTGTATCGTGTATCACCACTTTTGCTTGCCGCTGCTAGTGCTAGTGCTACCGCTACTGCCTGCTCCTTCTTCCACGCCCGCTCCTCATTCCAGATACAGAGCGATTGCGATGCTAGCGAAGACTTGTTGATAATTTGCTGTCCTTGAAGGCGGTGGACGTGAATGACACCTCCAGCAGCGAAAAGTTTCAAGCGCATTGTAAGAAACTTACGCGATTACAGATATTTATATTTGCAAGTCTTCGAGTGCACCTAGATCGTGCTACGACTGACACTCCTTATCTCACCTCTTCGCACTTTCACCTGAATTCGAAAAACGATAAAGCTCTCAACTCCCTCCTCATTTGCTGCATCCTGAAGGACACTCAAATCAAATCAGTCTCACTCTGATTAGGCAACTTTCGTTCGCAAATTGCACCTTCCCCATTTTATTACTTTCCACTGAAACGCTAATGTATAATGTGTTGGTTCTCTATTGGTTGGATATGGGTGAATGAGGGTGGTGTATTGCGGTATCGTTTTGCTGCTTGCTTGACGCTGCCACTGTGGTGTTTTCTTCCAGCTTGGCGAGTAATGTACTGTCTGCGTCGACTTGTCTGCTCCCCCAGGAACCCAAAGAGCCGGAATATTGCTCCCAACACCATCTGCAAACCAAAGTCAGAAGCCCTGTCATTAATTTCACGGCCACTGCGAAGGTCCACTCTTCGAACAATGGTCGATCTTGCGTGTACCAACTTGTAAGCCAAGGGAGAAGGTAGATCGGATAAACGCAAATCATTCCTGAGAGCAGCTTATCATATCGTTCAGCACTATGCATGAAAAGCTGAACGTCCTGACTCGGAGCCATCAACACCCGGGCGGAAGAAGCGAGAAACAAAATGAAGCAGATGATTAAAGGCACTTTCTCATGATCAGGAATAGGTGGTATTTGTTTCATGCTAAAGCTGTTAAACAAAATGGCTGTCCCAAACCATACTCCCCCTGCCACTGAACTCTGGAGAATGTGGGCTAAGTGTGTAATTGGGGTGATCAGTACTATGAATAAGCATGGCAGCAAGCTCGCGATGGCGACTTTAGCGCTCGATAAATCATAAGACACCATGCCGTGGTAAAGTCGGAAGCAGTGAATTGAGTGGAGTGTCGTTTCAGGGTCAAATTATAAAAAATGAGAAGTGTCATAGGCGGACAAAGCGTTCAGGCGTATGTAACATCTTTGCCGCGTTCAGGCGTATGTAACATCTTTGCCGCTGGCATGTTCCTGTATTGTTTGATGAGAACGAATAGCTACTCACAGTACACACAGCACACCCCTCAAAACGGATAAACGGAATGAATAAAGCTAGCTATAAACAAGGTGTACGACATTAAAAAGAAAGTGTGTTCAAATAAATTGGCTGAATGTGAAATGCTTGGTGGGTGAGTTGATGTTGAGTGTGTGAAGTGTGTTGTGAGTTGTGTTAATGTGAGTGAATGTGTGTAATTTGAGCGAGTGTGTAGCGAGGTGCATGCTAATTCACCTGCACCTTCCTACGATTACGTTTACGTTCACGCTTACGTAGACAGCTGTGCTCGTCTGTAATCCAAGTCAGCGATAAATACCAACAACAACAATCCCCACTCACTCGAATACTTGCAAATATAAATATCTGTAATCGCGTAAGTTACCAGAAATGCGTTTGAGATCGACTGAGTAGAGACTATAAACAATGTTGTCAGACTGTGTCACCGCCAAGAATACAACGACCCACCCAGGCAAGTTCTTAATCTTTGTCAATTTGACATCAAGTACGACTTCGCCCGCACTATCGACGTGCGCTTCACCGTAGACGGGGTTGAGAGTGTCTTCTTCAGCTGAAGAAGTGACGCCAGCTGATGAGCTGAGGTTGGTAGACTGAGAAGAGGATCTCTTGAACATGAGCAAACTGCGCAATCCACCACCACTAGATGACGAGTTAAGTAATGGTGGTTGTTGATTTTGTGATTGCTGTTTCTGTTTTTTTGATGGTCTAACGCACTTGAGGTTCACTTGTCCCTCTTTCTTCACTAGCAGACCGAGATCCTTAGTAATGACTCTCCTCACTTCCGCCATGGCGACGGATGGAGGCAGAGCTGTCAACGCGTTCTGGTCGACTGTACCCATGTGTGTATCCATAGCTTCGTCAGAGACTGGCTTGTATTGGGTGTTAACTGCACCTGCACCAGCACCAGCTGTTGATGGTCTCGTCTTTATGCTAGCAGTTGGTGGAATATTGTGCTTATTCTCATCACTTGATTGAGTGACAGTCGTAGTAGTCTTAGTGGTCGTTGTAGAAGTTGGCATCGTCTGTATACCTTCTCCACCAGCCTTAGACAATCCCTTATTACGGAACCAGTTCATAACAGATTTGGCACGACTCGATGATCCTTTGTGTGAATTAACTTGGTTCGATCCATCAAATGTCGTACCAGCGACATTGGTGAATGTACC
Source organism: Wallemia hederae (assembly GCA_004918325.1). NCBI lineage: Eukaryota > Fungi > Basidiomycota > Wallemiomycetes > Wallemiales > Wallemiaceae > Wallemia > Wallemia hederae. Next base: position 81,441 of record SPNW01000020.1, read on the forward strand.
TGAAGGTGGAGAAGTGCTTGAAATTTGATTTGAAGTTTTATTTGATGATAAAAATGCAGCTGATGATTTACGTTCTCTTTTTTGTTGTTGTTGTTGTATATCTTTATTCTCATCATTGATTTTATTTGATTGATTCATAGCCTTATTACGATCCTTGGAAGCTGAACTTTTACCAAATGGCTCAACCATTAACGATAATGCTTTTCTGCGACCACTTTGCGATGTTGGTGATGTCTTCTTAGAATTGGATTCCTTAGAATTAGACGACACATTACCGCCAGATGAACGGTTCGATGAGAGCGTAGACTTGTTCTCATCATCGTTGTTGTTACTGTTATTCTTGTTCATCATTTTGAGTGCACCTGAACTGATAGGTGGCTTGCTATGCTTGGTAGTGTTACCTTCACTGACTTTGTCAGTGGATTGATCCGTTGAGATAGCTGGAGCTGTCTCCCTTTTGACCTTCTTGTTTGAAGAGTCAACGGCGTCCGCCGATGCCAATTGATTAGTTGATTGCGAGCTTGGTAGTGGAACCGTGTTGATGTTGGCAGGTTCACCAAGCTGCGCTTTAGCGTTTTGGTTGCCTTGAGTTACTTGTGTGGCGAGAGGGGATTGTGCCTCCTCTGCAGCGTTCAATGAAGGCGTTGGTATTTGGTTGTTTGGTGGTGTAACTGGTAATTGATCATCTGGGGATAATAACTTGGTATCAAATTGCGTTGATTTAGATGATTCGAGGTGGTCATCCTGTTGATTCTCATACTCAACTTGAATAGTATGTCTTTGTACGTTTCTCTTGCCGTTGTTGGTGGACTGAGTGATGGTGTCTGGTGCGTCTCTCTTTCTGCCTGATGAGTTATCGTAGAGATGCTGTTGGTATTCGAGGTATTCGTTGGCAGCATCTTGGTTGGCCCTCTGGAGGTAATCGACAGGCGAGAGTGTTGAAGAGGCTGAGGTTGGTATACCCATAGCGGACTGATGACGAGCATTCTTGGATGAGATTGCGGGGAATAAGTTTGGATCAGCTTCAGTTTGAGAGCGTATAATGGATGGGGTGAGTGCCTCCAATTCGAATGCTTGTAATTGACGCTTCTGTGCCATTCTCTTTGCGTTGAGGAGGTCTTGGGAGAGCTGCTCCCATTGATCGACTGATCTGTCAAAGAGGTGGGAGTAGGACTTGAGCCATGGGTGAGCCATAATGTCGTGGATAGAGCAACGCTTTGTTGGATCTGGGACGAGCATCATAGACAGCAAGTGGCGTGCTTGAGGGGACACAAAGTCAGGGAAAGTGAGGGGAGTGGATACGATGTACTTGTAGAGGAGGTTGATGTTGTCGCCCTCTGGGTTCTGTGGGTCGTCGTCGAAGGGGAGGTATCCAGCGAGCATAGCGTAGAGAATGACGCCGCAGCTCCAGATGTCGACGGCGCTACCGACGTAGAGACCGTCAGAAATGACCAACTCGGGTGCTGCGTAGCAAGGCGAGCCACAGGAGGTGGCCATCAAGTCATCGACTCTATGCTCAAAGCGGTTAGCGAAGCCAAAGTCAGTGATGATGATGTTTCTGCCTCTATCGAGAAGCAAATTCTCTAGTTTGAGATCGCGGTGAATGACTTTTTTGTCGTGGAGGTAGCAGACGCCTGAGATGAGCTGTGCAAAGAGCCTACACGCGTCCCTCTCCTTAAGGTACTTGTGACGGAGGATGAAGTCGAAGAGTTCGCCGCCTGGAGCGTACTCCAAGACGATTCCAATGTACTTCTCAGTCTCGATAACGTCGTATAGGCCGACGATGTGTGGGTGGTTGACAGAGCGGAGAACGAATATTTCGCGTTCGACCTTGGAGAGCCTTGACTTGTCTGAGACGGAGTTGCGGCGGATGAGCTTCACGGCGACCTGTTCACCGAACTCGGAGTGGATGCCCAGCTTTACTTTGCCGAACTCGCCTTCGCCTGGGGAAGTGTTAGAATGCGTATGGATACGTCAACGTCAAGCGCATACCTAAGGTGTTGAGGAGCAAGTACGGGCCAAAGAAGATCTTCTGGCGGCGGGGATGGAGCTTGAAGTACTCGAGGGCGATGGGATGGTTCAGGCAGTGGTTGAATTTGTTGGTGGATGACATCTCATGGGTGTGGTGAGGCAAGAGGGGAGGTGTCGAATGGCGAATGGAATTTGAATGGAATGGTGGGAATGAGGAATTTAACGAGTACAAGAATATTAGATGGCAGAGAGCGTGCCCTGCTTGATGTTGTAGAGTAAGCTGTAGCGTGTCAGTAACGTTGCTACTGAGTAAATAAAGTTGTCTCAGCGACTCACCCAGTAACGCTAACCGAGCTGTCGTTGATGTATTCAACCAAGTTGTCCCTGTTGAACCTAATATTCTCCTCAATGAGCTCGTCCAGGCTCAGTTCCTTGTTGAGCGACTTGCAGTGCGTGATGAACGGCGTGAGCCACTCAGTGATTGGGCTGTTTGGATCAGGGACCTGTCCATCGAGGACGCCCTTAGTCGCTGCCATTCCACCGCACTGTGTATGTCCACACAGCGCAACTTCCTTGATTTTGAGGTGCTGGATGGCGTAATCAACCACAGCCTTCGCGGAGGTGTCCTTGGTGTTGAACTGGTTGGCAATGTTCCTGTGCGTGAACACCTCGCCCAGTTCTGATTGCAAGATGGTTGCGTCAGAGCATCTCGAGTCGCTGCAGCCCAAGAAGAGCACAGACGGCCACTGTCCTTCGCCGCATCTCTTGAGCACGTCCTTGTTCACTGCCTTTGACCAGCTTTGGTTCTTTGTGATGAGTTTTGAGATGGCCGACATGAATGGATCTGGATAAGAAGCGGTATAAATCCATCAGACGCAATAAACAAATGAAAATTTAGAACAAACATTGCTACATCTCCCTTTCCAATCCCTCATCTCCTCACCTCCATCCCCATCTCCCTCATTCCCGAACCACCACTTTCAAATGTCAAAATCCACCAAAGCATCCTCCAGCAACGTCAAGATATTAAAAGAACTCTTCCCACACTGGAACGACGACGATCTCGACCAGGTTCTCCAGGACGTCGGCGGCGTCGTTGAATCTGCCGTAGCCAGGATCTCTGAGGGTGAGTGGTGACGAGAACGGCGATCTGTAGCTTATAAACGGACTCAGGCCACGCCTCACAATTCTCCACCGTACAGTCAAAGAAGGAAAAGAAATCTGCACCGCCTACGAACCCACCTCAACCTGTAAAATCTGACCAATCTAAACCCAAATCTAATCCGGCTAAGGGTGGGTTACTGCGTTTATAGAAGCACTCTATTGACCTCTCTATTAGCTCCACGCTCCACTCCTACCACCTCCTCCCGAGGTCAGCCAGCAACCAGAGGCTCCTTCAACCCTCCACGTGGCCCAAGAGGCGGCGCTGCCAGGTCCACCCCTAGGGCAAACGCAGCCAGCACCACAGCCAAGTCCAAGGACCAGTCCAACTCAGCCACTCCCGCAAAGTGGTCAGACACAAAGCCAAAGCACGCGCAGGCACAAGCCCAGCCAGCCCCATCACAACCAAAGCCTTCTTCCTCCTCAGAACCTTCTCAGTCAAACGCATCCAGATCCTGGGCACAGATCGCTAAGCCTCCTTCTCCAAAGCCAGAGCCTGTCCAGTCCACCGCAGATCATCTGACACCTGTCAATCACTCACAAGACCACCAAGAAGATGCCTCCGAAGCCATTCAGCCAGCTCCAGTCGCTCAACCAGAACCTTCTCAACCTTCACAGCCAAAAGATTCCCTCACTGAAACTACCCCTTGGGACGTCTCCCACACTCAACCTTCTTACGACTCAAATGCATGGTCCGCGGAGCCAAACGCCTGGAAGTCTAAGGATACCGCTTGGGAGGAGTCCACCAAGCCAGCACAGCAACCACAGCAGCAACCAGCTGACGCTATCAAGGAGGACGACAAGTCCACCCAGCAATCTTCTGCCCCACCAGGCTTCGGCGCCCCACCAAAGCCAAACTCCAGAGCTGCGCAACGCGCCAGGCAAGATGCCGCCGTTGTCATGCCTGGTGCAGGCGACAACAAGTCATTGGGCAACGCTATCGGTGTGCAATTCGGCAGCTTGTCTCTCTTAGACGGTGCTTCCGGATACGAAGAGCAGCCAGAGCACAAGGCAGCTCAACCACAAGAGCCTGTCGCTGTTCCTCAACCTGAGGCTGCCGCCGCACCAGCCCCAGCAGCTCCAGCTCCTTCTCAACCAGCCCCACAACAACCTGCTGCTCAGCAGAACGACATCTCTGCCTACACCCAGCAGCCACAGCAAGACGTCTACGGCCAATACTTCCAGCAACAACAGCAACAACAACAACCAGCTCAACCAGCTGAGTCAACTCAACAACCAATCAACACTTCGCAAGGCATTCCACCACAATTCCAGCAATACAACCAGACTGTCACCCCAACTCCAGACGCATACAGCAACATGTTCTCCAACTTGGCTGGTCAGCCAAACCAGCTGAGCGGCGGTGGATTCGGCCAGCAAACGCAGAACGACTACGCTACGCTGTACAACGACCAGGCACAGAGGGTGAGTGGAGTTGTGTTGTGTAGTGTACGCTAACTGAGACGGTTTACAGGACTTTGCGCTCCAGCAAGCCAACTACTACGGCCAGCAACAGCCATCCAGCTTCGGCAGACAGCTGGGCCAAGAGGACAACAAGTCAGTGCCAACGCCATCAATCAACCAAGCCACGACACCATCCATCTCCTCACAACAGACGTCAGGCTACCCTGGCATCACTGCGCCAATGCCATACTACTTCAACCCATACGCAGCAGCATACGGAGCGCCTAACGCAGCGGCGTTCTATGGCCAAGCTGCTGCATCACCATATGGTCAATTCGCCGCCAAGTACCCAATGTACCCAGGCCCACAACCAGGCACAGGATTCCAGCAGCCACCAAAGCCTAGCGCGGGTGCACAAGGTGGAGCAGGTGCAGGCGCAGGAGCAGGAGCAGGTGCTGGTGCAGGCGCAGGTGCCGCAGCAGGTGCAGGTGCCAACGCTAGTCAATCACCATACGCACACCACAGCACAGCAGCAGCTCCAGGCAACAACGTCAATGTCAACGTAGCTTCGCCATCCCCTTACCAGAGTTATGACCCTTCGTCGGCGTCTGCGTCGGCGTACGACAGCTTCCTCAATCAGTCTCTCCAGGCTGGAAGCCCTGCTATTAGCCACCAAGATAAACAGCACGGAGCGGGCGCGCAGAAGCAGCCTCAACAACACCAACAACACCCTCATCACCCCCAACAACAACCTTACAACGCTTTCGGTAGCGCGTACCAGGCCCCTCCACTCTTCCAGACTCCCAGCTTTAGCCACTACCAGGGCTACGGCGGATGGCAGGCCCAGCAGAGATATGGACAGGGTTATCCATAAGCACGTGAACACAGAGTGAAAGAGTGAAAGAGTAAAAGAGTAAAGAGTATCCTTTTTTAAGTTATTGTAATTTGTTTCTTTATTAGTGAGAAGAACGGATGTATATGGAGTGTGATGTGTGTGTGTGTAGTCTGCTCTCTACTCTCTCTCACCTCCTTTCTCCCCCACTCCCACCACCGCGCACGCCAAATGAACCCAAGCACAGCCGGCAGTGAATACGACAATGCGCGCCAGGAGCTGGTGAATGCGCTGAAGAAGAAGAAGCAGTTCGACAAGCAGCTCAGCACGCTCGAGTCAGATATCTACACCCACGAGACGGCATACCTCGAAGAAACGAATGTGCCAGGCGGCGGTAACGTAGTCCGCGGCTTTGACGGATACTTGAAGCAGACGTCGAACCTGATGAGCAGCACCGGGTCAGGCAGACACTCTACTGCCGTTAGACGCTTCGACGTCACTGACAGCCAGCGCATTTTCTCTAATTCTTCAGATAGTGTGGTGTACAAGGATTGAAGGGGGTGTGTAATACCACTAAGGTATTAGTTCTGCACACTATACACTACACAATAGAAACCCAAATGTATGAATAGAATGAAATGTATATCTAGCAACGCATAATGCAAAGCACCCACGCTCCACAATCAGTAAATGTTCCAGCTCCCCCTCCATCGCAGATGCTTGTGCTGGGCAATAGGTCCCGTCATGCCGAACACGACGCCTCGGAAATGGTAGAAAGTGACGACAGTGTTGATGGCTAGAACAGCAAACACGAACCACTTGAAACGTTCAGGTATATTGCGACGCATGAGGGTGTGATCGAGCACTAGACCGAGCACCAGTATGGCGAAGTAGAGAGCGGGTAGGTAGTGATGCAGATAAGTGACTCTACCCATGATAAGGAAAGGAGCGTAATGGAAGAACCATCCACCGAAAGCTACCATACCTACATAAACGAAATGCTCTAACTCATGCTTCGTTATATCGCGTACGCGACGTCTCTCGCGTACAGTATGATACAGCGACACAATAGCGAACATCGCAACCGCCACACTACTCGTCCACCACACCACCGGGTTCCCGATCAAGTAGTATTTGGTATTATGCTCGCCCCACCCATTCATACGCAAACCGAGTTTCAGGAATGGCCAGTCTGTAGGCTTCGATGCGAGTATATCTTCTTTGTCAGGGTTAGGGATGAGAGCGTTATTTGACATCATCATTGCGATATTCAGATGCCAGAAATCCTTCACAAAACTTGTCTTGTATTGCGATTTCTTGCCTTTAGGTAGTCGATCATTCCAGTGCGACTCCACATTCCAGTATGTGTGGTCATCACTTGGATTATTCTCTTTCGTGCACGTCACCTCTATCTGCTTGAATCCCCATTCTGGCAAATTGCGGTTCGCAGCCTTCAGGTAGCAGCCTAAGTTCTTGTTCCTGAAACGGAGACGGGTGGTAAGGGAGTGGATGCGATCATTACTTGACAGTCTACCGCGGAAGACATCATCAACGACCTCGATCACCCAGTTATCGTTCGTGTCATCCTCGCTCGACTCACCGAACGCGGCCACCTCGTAGTCGAGACGTGACAATGGCGCTGGTATGTCGTGTGCGTGAATGTAACGCGAGTACGGCACGTGTTGTAGTCGTATGGTATCGCCTGAATGCAAGAATCGGATGTCTGTGTTGTTGAGAGCGTGTTCGTCAGCGTCTTCAATGTCGTCACCGCGATTCGCTGCCTCCATCTCATCTATCCTCGCCTGATCCAGCGTCGGCAGCACGTTGAATTGGTTGTTGTCGTCTTGGTAGTGGTAGCATGTCACCTGTCCCTGTAGCGAGCCCAGTGGGAAATTCTGCACGTGCGAGTGCAGCAGTCCACCGCCATACCCCATCTGCTTGAGCGTGATCTTGCTCCCGTACGCCACCTCCAGCGGCGACTTGTAGAACTTGTTGCCTTTGAGGTTGGCCTGGAAGAGTGACGACATCTGCGCGTCGCCAGTACCGGATCTGTTGAGGATGGCGAAATGAGCCTTGAAGGACGCGACATAGACAATAATGGGGATGAGTATGAGACATGCAATGCGGGCTAGCCAGTGGTAAGTGTAGGTGCGCTTTGGTAGATTCAAGTCGCCGAGCTTCTCCCATAGCTCGCTGATCGTGTACAACCCTACGACAGCAGTCACGAACAGACCGACCCACTTGACACTGCACACGCAGCCGATAGACACGCCAGTCAGGATGAGCCACATCCACCAGTCGAAACCGAATGCGCTGTGGGGTGTTAGTGGAGGTGTTTTGAGTGTTAGCTGCCTCACTCACTCGTGTCTCTCGTTGTGGAATTTGGTTAGGAAGAAGACGGTGGTGAAGGTGAAGAAGAGCAGCATGCTGTCGAGCAAGATAAAGCGACTGATGGTAGCGAGTGCGGTATCGAAGAGTACCATGAGAGTGACAAGATGGCAGGTCCTCTTTGTGAGGTGAAGTTCGTTTGCGGTGTACCAAGCGAGAGGAACAATAAGGACACCAAAAGATGCCAAATAGCCTCTAAAGATACCGTAGTTGAGATCATCGGGGTATGGCTCGCCCGATTTGAACTCAAATGAGCCGTTGTAGCCAGACAAGGCACCGGCCAATCCGACGAGCATTTTACCGAGTGGTGGGTGCACGTCAAAGTAGAAAGAGCGCTTCAAGTAGTAACTCCCGAATTTACCAAAATGCGCCTCATCCCATACCACGGATGGCTCGTAGTTGATCCAGAGAAGACGGGTGAGCGCGCTGAGCACGGTGTAAATGAGAGGTGTGATATGCGGTTTGAGCTCGTCGCGCGTAGGCATCACATCGCTTAGCCAGCCGTCGTTCTTCTTGCGAGGTACTTGCACCTGTCGCCTTCTCGATATGAAGAGCTGCTCCTTGTCCATCTTGTCGTAGCTGCTGTCCCCTTCTGGCTGCAGCTCCTCTAGCTCTACCGCCGGTTTGCGCCTCTTTATCGTCTCGTTCATCTTGTACGGCGCTGGAAGCTCGTCCATGCAGGTGGTTGAGCGGGAAGAGAGGAGAAGAGGTTTGGCGGAGGCGGGTGAGATTGTGTTGAAGTGGTGTATCGATAGCAGCGATACTGCGATCTATAATGGCTATCACCTCCTCGCTGTCGCTTGCTTGCGTCGATTCTTGTTTTGCTCTTTATCACCATACAGCTACACCCACAAAAGCAAGACAGCCACGCCCCCTGCCACCACTGCCATCCCACCACAGCCGCCTCTATCACTCCTTGCTTCCACTCTCCTATGACGTACACCCTTCCCGTTCCTCAAACGAGTCCCAAGGATAAGAACAGGTGGGTGGGGGATTACTAACGCTCTCACTCTCTCCAACACACCGCCAAACAGCTTCGCATACGCCAGCGTCGTGCGCAGATGGCCATCAATCATCACCAACGTTATCGACGCAGTATACCAATCGAACGCACTCGACAAGGACGCTTCAGCGGAGAAGCTAGACGACGGCAAGGCTATCATACAGAGTCTCTCCAAGCTGCGCCATGAGATGGGCAGGGATCAAGCTCTACCGTGGGTGGAGTGTTCATTTAGCAGGGCTTCTCTCACAAGGGTGTCTCTACAGTCCAATCACCGACAACGACGCTGCCAGCGTAAACACATACAACGCACAGCTCGCAGAGCTTGAAAAAGCCGGCGACAACACCTGGTTCACCGCGCCATGGCTGTACGCTGAGTGCTACATGTACACGCGCATTCGCAGCTACTTCAGCAACAGCAAGTTCTTCCAGCAATTTGATCCCTTCAAGAAATCAAAAGACGACACATTCAAATCATCAAAGGTATCGGTATTCCAGCTCGCTAAAGCGCAGGAACAGCTTATTAGCGGCACCACCAAACCCACACACGTCGACGACAGCATCGAGATCATGTTCCTAGAGATGCTCCAGATGTGTCTCTGGGGTAACGCTACAGACCTCAGTCTGCTCGTCGATCTCGATTACGCGGATGTACAGAAGCTGCAGGCTGTAGGTAAGAAGGCGTTGGAAGAGAGCTTCCAGAAGATCATCAGAAACGATATCCCTCAGCTGTGGAAATACATTTCTACAAAGCGTGGCGGAAGAATTGACTTTGTGTTGGATAACGCGGGGTATGAGCTCTTCACTGACTTCATTCTCGCGGACTACATCGTCAATTGCACACCTTTCGCGGACAGCATTGTGTTCCATCCAAAAACAATCCCATGGTTCGTGTCGGATGTGCTCCCTGCCGATGCACCTGCACTGCTGGAGCAGCTCCTCGACGCCAAAGCCTTCTTTGGTGAGGAGTGTGCAGAGGTCGTCGCGCTCGGTCAACGCTGGAGCAAGATGTTCGAGCAGGGTGTCTTCAAAATGTCTCTCCCCGCCGACTACAAACTCGGGTCGCCATCCCCATCTGACTTCTGGTGCACCGCGTACAGCTACCCGCAGATGCCAGAACAGGCGCCTGAACTGGTCAGCGACTTCAAGCAGTCTAACCTTGTGATCTTCAAGGGCGACCTCAACTACCGCAAGCTCACATCAGACGCCCTCTGGGATCCTACCACCCCCTTCCAGACCGCTCTCGGCCCCCTCGCTGGCCAGTTCCCTCTCCTCAGCCTTCGCACTAACAAGGCGGACGTCATCGTCGGCCTCGAGAAGGAGGTGGCGGAGAGGATGGAGAAGGATCACCCAGATTACCGCATCAGCGGTAAGTTCGCGGTCGTCTCTTTCGATATGTAGTACTAGCGTTATGCATTCGTTGTTTCAATCTTACGTGGTTGGCTAAGTGTGCAGTGACTTGTGTCTACTATTGAGGCAATAGTAGCGTTCATAACGCTGCTTACATGATTATCAATGTATCTGTTACTTCTTATACGCGCATCTCATTAGATTAGCAGCCTCCGCAAAATGATTATCGCACATTGAGTTGACGAGTGCGCAGACTGTACGAGTCCGTAGGCAGCAATTGCTCGTCGTTTAACATATGTTTGCATCTTTATTGTGCCCTTTGAGGGTTCCTTGGTCAGTAATAGTTTGTGCCTACCATGAAGTTTATCAGCAACATGCAACTACGAGCACAGCAAGAATTGCATACAAAATCCCCTGCATCGAGTCAATCAAAGCCAGAAGAATCGGCGGTAGTAATTGCACCACTAATACAATGGATACGTCTCACTGCAGTAACAACGCTTGCACATTGATCAGACACATATCTTCGATACTTCTTTCACAATGAGACTAAACTGTACCAGAGGAGTTTAAGCTATGTGTGCAAGCTAGTGAAGCCCTCAATGGTTCTCTTTTGTGAGTGTGAGTGTGCACTGATGATCTGATTGAATCATACGATGCTTGTAAGGCGCGACATCGCCAATTATGGGATGCAAGAATCTTCCATAGTGACTATATAGCTTACTATAAAGAGCCAACAGACTTCTTATCTCCGTCGAGTCTCTTTGCCGCTCCGTGGTGGTATCGAATCCCGGCGATGCACCTCACTGCATCGTCATATGGAGAAAAATACCACATCAAGCAACTTCTTAAGCTATGTGCATGCTATATAGGCTACGCATAAGTCTGATTTCGGAGTATGTAGATCTTGAAAAACTTCTTCCAGACATGTTTACGCTAGACAAGGCTATATCCTGCTGTATTTCGACATAGGCGAGTACTATACAGGCTGCTACCTACGCTCAGGCAGTTTTCGGATCGTTCCGAACAGTATTTTCGGCCGAGAAAATTTGACCTCAAAACAACACAGAACCGTTCAGCCACGAGTGTCAGGATGGCCGAGTGGTTAAGGCGCTTGACTTGAACGTTTCTGTTCGGTTATCAAGTACCGTAAGGTGCGTAGGTTCGAGTCCTGCTCCTGACGAAGTTTTTGGGTCGTACAGCTCATTTTTTGACATTTTAATTTCTGGACAGTAATTTTGGAGTTCGTAGCTACATTTTGATGCAAGAATGAGCTCGATAGCTTTATTATTGGTGGACTTACGCCGACCATAGTTTTTTCGAGAAGACGAACCGAGGCGCGCGCGGCGTCCACTCTCTTCTTTTTAACGGCGAGGACGCAGGAGACGGTGTGGCTGATAGTTAGACATGCCTGTCCCTCAATTGGGTGCTGGTTTTTGCTAGTATTCCCTCTGAGTCTCTCGTAGAGCAAATTGCATGATTTGAGTACGGGGGTGTCAGAGAGTGGCATCCTCGTAATTAATCGGTGGTACATACGATTGTTGAGCTTCAGCAAGCTTCGTTAGCTTAAAGGATGTTAACCTAAAAATGACTTGTCCCGTTGTCTCTAGGTGGCTATGAAGGCAGCGCCGGAACGGCGCAACTCCGCGGTAGCCATACAAGCTTGTAAATGGATGTATTCTAATCAACACAACGCATACTGTCTCTTTGAATGTGTGAGCTAGATGCTCTGAATCGTCTCAGAAGTGTGAGGAGTGACGAAGAGACAGAACCACAACAGCACAGCAGCACAGCAGCGCACTCACAGCGCATCTCCGCCCTCACTATCACCCACATACACATATACCCACATTAAATAAAAAATGCTCGTCTATAAAGACCCGCAAACCTTCTTCGTCTTAACCATGATACAATATTCGCCTTTATACTGTTACCTGTGCCATTCATGCGCAGGATAACGGGAAACGGGGTGATAGAGCGACAGCTGTGTCTGCCGTATGAGCCTGGCTCTTGTCAGAGTTCGCGAGCGGCATAGCGACACACTACGTACTTCGTACACCAACAGTCTAGCAGACATTTCTCATGTCAATGTAAAATTCATATACTAGTACAAGCTCAGGTATCGTTTTCGTGATGCGTGTTATAATTTCTATGCCTCAATCCTTCCTGCGATGGTTGAGTTGGTGTGGGTGTGGTTGTGGGTGTAGGTGCAGGAGCGGGTGTCTGCGGGTTCTGCTCTGTGTGACCAGCCTGCTCGTGTGCCCTCCTGCTGATCTCCTCAGTCAGTCTATCGACTGTCCTCTGTCTTGCGCGCTCGAGGATGTAGTTCCTGATCCATATCACTGCCACAAGAGCCACCACCACAATGACAAATGTGGTGCTCTGGAAGCCGTCATCCTGGCCTGCGATGTTGCTGCGCTCGAGTAGCCCATCCACGAACTCCTGCGTCTGGCCACTACCGCTGCTGCTGCTCGAGCCCTGCTCCTCGTACGCCATCCAGTCCACTCTGTTGACAGCCTCCCGTGCATCTTGACTGTCTATGCGTTCCTCCTTCTCGCGCGCGCTCATGCCGTCTTTGAGACCGAAGTTGAATAGCAAGGCGTTCTCACCTCCCCCGCTCAACCACTGCCAGATGGACTTGACGTAGAGATGGATGAGAGATAGCAACACCGGTATCGACGCTTGGTTGTTGACCTCCAACGCTAAGTCATAGTACCGCTTTGCTAGGTTGAGGTCGGTGGGCAGACCCAGTCCATACTCGTACATCCATCCCACGTTCCACAGAGCCAGCGAGGAGGAGTCGGAGGAAAGGTACAGCTCCGCCGCCTTCTTGTGGTCGACTTCAGTTCCCAACCCCTTGAAGTGGTAGTCTGCGGCCTTGATGTTGGAGTCGAGGACGTGCTGTGCGGCTGACTTCTCCCAGTAGTTGAGACTGATCTTGGCGAGCGTCTGGTTCACAGGTGCGTCGTAGCCCGGCAGCCTCACGCGCTGCTTGTCCTGGTCGAGGATAAAAGCCACGTTGTTCTGCGCAGATTCATACCCCATCTCAGCCAGACGCCACCACGTCAGCAAGGCAGCCTCCGCTTCATGGCGACCGTAGGTGTCTTTGTTCCACTCCACAGCCTTCTCCCACCGCTGACTAGCCTCTTTCCACATCTTGTCGCCCACCAGCCAGTCGCCGCGCTCGGCCACGCTCTTGAAGCGCGCCAGAGACGTCCGACAGTCTTGGTCGCGCGTCAGAGTGGCTAGTCGGTAAGTGCCCTCGAAGGAGTTGGAGAGGTTTACTGCCCATTCGTAGTTCTGTATAGCATTGACAATGTCGCCCTTAGCTGGTCATTGGGCGTTAGAGTAACACTTGTCGCTCGCAGCAACACCCACCCAAAAATACATTTCCCAATGCGACGTACGCCTCAGGAAAGCCATTCGACGCAGCATTCGTGAAGTGCGTGGCAGCCACATCCTGGTTCGCACCAACATAGTAGCCGTGCTTGTACATCAACCCCAAATAATACTCGGCTTCGACAGACTGTAGGCTGTGTGCCCTCTCGAACCACTTGTATGCCTTCTGGTAGCTGCTCTGATCGAGTTTGACACCCTCACCCCTCAGATACATCTTGCCGAGGGCGTTGGAGGCGATGCTGACCAGATACTTTGTGTAATTCGACACCTCCTTCTGCTTGTCCGACTGCAGCCCGTCCTGCCAGATCTTTCTCGTTGCTCGCGTGAACCAGTACTTTGCTTTTGAAAAGTCCTTAGGAATGGCGCCGGAACCATCTGCTGGGCCTAGTTTTGGCGTGTACACGCTTCCGTGGTAGTAGATGTTACCCAGGCGTATCGCATACTGCAGCTCGCCCTGATTGGCAGCGTACGTAAAGTAGTCGATAAGATCGTGCCAGTTTTCACCTGAATCCTTCGCCTTGCCTGCGTAAATGACTGGTCTGTATGCGTTGTCTCCAGTCGACGCTGCCGATGCACCAAGTCCATACGGTCCGCCCTTCAGATCAGACAGCTTTGGCTTTGAGAGGGGAAGCGCGTGACCGCCTGGTGGACCAGAAAGGTAGTAGTCGATAGCCGCGTCTGCAACCCTGCTATACCATTCCACGGCCTGCTCACAGGACAACTCTGCGCCATCTCCTATCGAATGCTTGTATCCAAGTGTCATCTCGGACGCTGCGTCGCCTGACAGTGCAGCAAAGGTGTAGTGTAAGAGCGCCAGGCCTGGGTGCGGCTCGACGACGTTATTGTAGCCGGTGTCGTAGAGGAACGCCAGCACCGAGTGTGCAGTAGTTGAACCCTCCTGTGCGAGCTCACTGTATAAATCGAAAGCGAGAGAAGTGTTGTGTTTGAAAGGAGGCGGCGACCTGAACACCAAATCTGCAAGCAGCTCCTTGTCCTGCAGAAGCTCCACTACGCCATCGGCCAGAATATCGTAATCGTTCGGGTTGTCGGTTGGTTGATAAGATGAATGTATGTATCGCGAGGGGAGTATAGACGAGGGCTGGTAATTGGACAGCGTAGACAGCTCATCCAGTAATGATTGCACCGTCGTCGTCGCCTCAGCTGCCGCCATCGTTGCTGCCAGCGCAGCGAAAAAGAGAGAGATAAAGATCTCCATGGGGAAAGGGGCTATGAGAGTGGGAATTGTACGAGAGTGTACTGTACAGCGTCAGTAACCACACTACGCCCAAATTATTAAACCCGACTGACTTGAAAATATTTGTTGATGACAGCACTGGATTGAGAATTTCAAATGGCCTTGCATCTCAATAGCCAACACGACGAAATGAAGTACACCAAAAACCAACTCCTCGATGCGTACAGAAACATTCCAATTGAGCGAGCAGACAATATGAATCTCTCGCTCCTCGTCTCTGACTATCAAGTCACGCCCGTCAACGTGGACAGATACATTCCCATCCACGGCAACATCAACTCGCACCTCAAGAAGCGTATGCCCAATAGCAGCAAGAAGGCTAAGCCGACGAGTCACAGTCCAGCGAGTAAAATCGAATGGGACAATCAGTCTGGCTGGGCTTCGCGCTTCAAGAAGTCAGACGACTTGTTCAATAAGGTGAGCGTGGCGAGTGCAAACCAAATAATACACCCACTCACTAGCCTCCCAGAAGCCAGCGAGCAGACCAACTAGCAGACCAGCGACGCCGTCCAGTCCAAGCTCGCCTAAAGGTCTTAACAATAGGCAGCCGCCCAAAAAGGCTGACAAGGCGCTCTCCAACGTCATTGGCTCTTTGGGTCTCGACAAGGACGACGACCTCGTCTCGCCTACTCCTCCTCCGCCACCGCCAGCTGATTGGATGTATAGGGATCCTGCGGGCAGCTTGCAGGGTCCGTTCAACGCAGACACGATGCATGGATGGTGGGTGAACCACTACTTCATGGGTACGCTGCTGGTCAGAAGAATGGACTCTGACTCGTTCATCCCTCTCGATGACCTTCTCGCGAGGGTGCAAGACAAAACCAAGCCATTCCATTCGGTTATTCTTCCACCGCAACCTCCAGCGCTTAACCTTAATGCTCTCAACCGCCACTTTAATCAGTCACCGGTTGTCAGAAACAGCTCACCTGTTGTGGACTTGAATGGTCTATACCACCCACAACCTCAGCCACAGCTGCAGAGACTGGCTACAGACTCAGCGGCCTCTTCACCTGTGTCCACGCCATTCGCTAGGCCGCTCTGGGCCAGCAACAGTCCAGCTTTGGACTTTGTGGAGCAACAGCAGCAGCAATCTAGAGACGAATTCTTGATGGCGCTTAGACACAGAGAACTTCTGGAGCAGCAACAACAGCAACAGCAACAACAACAGCAGTTCATTCAACAACAACTCTTGCAGCAACAACAACAGCAAGCTCGTCAGCAACAGGAGTTGCACGCATGGCAGCTCCAGCAGCAGGCGCAACAAGAGGCTCAGAAGCAGGCACAGGAGCAAGCACAAGAGCAATTGGCAAATACCCATCTTAGAGATGATGCCGATATGTCTGTTCAAGTGGAGGCGCCTGAGTCAACGGTTGATTCTGTAACGGAAGATGGTTTGATGTCGCCAATCAAGACACCAGAGAACCAGCCTTCAGTCGTGCAACCAGTCCAGTCAATGCAGTCGCTCCAACCAGTCCAGCAGGGTCAAAGAGCGCCAGGAAGTCTTCCAAGCAAGCAACCAACCACGCAGCAGGCTCAAACCACCAACAACAACGTCAGAGGTGGCGTGAACGTCGTCACACAAGCTGAGCTCGAGAGGTTGCAACGTGGTGCAGCTGCAGCATCCAGACCTGACTTTGCGCAAGACTCGCCAAAGATGTCAGTGTCACTTAACGATGTGATTGAGAAGCAGACCAACGAGCAAGCGCACGCAGCGTCGCAAGAGGGACAAGCACCTCAGCCAGCGAAGAAGGCAGCGCCAGCTCCATGGGCACCACAAGCACAACCGGAGAGTGTAAAGGAGAGGGCCGCGCCAGCTGCTCCAACACTCAAGGAGATCCAAGAAGCAGAAGCGCGTCAATCTGAAGCTAAGAAGCAAGCTATTGCAGCTCAACGTGCTGCTGCACAACAACAACAAAATGTGGCTAGAGTTGATGATATCGTACCTGGCACACTCAACTGGGGTCTTGCAGGCAGCGCAGCTCCTCCAACAGCTCCAGCAGCTCACACGGGCGCACCAGCATGGGGCGGCAGCAACCTCAACCAGAAGAAGTCTCTTAGACAGATCCAGGAGGAGGAAGAGATGAAGGAGCGTGAGACGCAGAAGAAGAAGGTGTTGACGGCACAGGCTAACGCTGCTGCAAGAGGTTACGCAGCTTCAGCACAGCGCACGTCACAGCTCAATGGCGGTGTGAGCGCAGGTCCACCTCCAGGCGCAGGCGGTGGTGGTGCTTGGACTGTTGTTTCTGGAGGAGCTAAGCCAACGCCTACTCCTGCCGCTAAGCCAGCTGCGGCACCTGCACCTGCACCTAAAGCGGCACCAGCAGCGCCGGCTGCTCCAGCTGTTAGCGTCCCTCCTTCTATCGCTCAGGGCTCCAACGTCAGAGAGCCTGGTGCACCTTCTGATGAGTTCACCAAGTGGTGCAAAGCTGCTTTGACTGGATTGAATGGCACGAGTGGTGAGTATTGAAAAATTTACCAGAAAAAAGCACCTTCTAACACATCTCTGCAGCTGATGAACTACTCCCAATACTACTTTCGTTCGACATAGAGAAGCCAGATATAGAATTGATACAGGACATGATCTACGCATCATCGTCTACGATGGATGGTCGCAGATTCGCGTCCGAGTTCGCGCGCAAGAGGAAAGAGGACGCTAAGGGGGTGTCCTCATTTGGTGTACCAGAGTTGACCAAGGGCGGTGCCGCGAAGCAGCCGCAAGAGTCGTTCAAGGTTGTGCAGAAGAAGAAGAAGAGAGTGTAAGCAGTAAGCAAGCGTGGAAGCACAGACATATATATGCGCTAATAGTAAAATGTTTATTTAAATTAATTTTCATTTATTTTAACGTCTTAACGATACCAAACTGCTCACTGCTCTGTGCATCTCTCCACCGACCAACCACATGAGTTCATTTAGAAGCGCAACACGAGCGGCGCTGCAAATGCGTGCGCTGAGCAGGGCTACGAGCGTACGCGGCTTGAGCAGTACAGGCAGAGTATTTGGTGGGTCACAGCGCTACAGAGAGACTGGAGAGATGGAAATGGCTAACGCAAAGCCACACAGAAACTCAACCAAGCGCAGATTTCAATATTCAAGCACCAACGAATCCAGCATTACAGACCACCCATTTACAAGGTCCTTTGCACGATTACGCTAGCTACATTATGGCCTCGCTCCCAAAGTTTGTGCAGGAGTTCAGCGTCTATAAGGATGAAATACAAATAATGGTCGCTCCATCAGGCGTTATTCCTGTTCTTGATTACCTCAAAAACCACTCAAACTGTTTATTCAAATCCGCTATGGATATCACCGCCGCGGACTACCCAACAAAGTCGCAGCGATTCCAAGTCATCTACAACCTTCTCAGCGTTAGACACAATGCTCGTATCAGAGTCAAGACATACGCTGACGAGGTCACACCCGTTCCTTCCGCCACGGCCATTTACAGAGGCGCTGATTGGTTCGAGAGAGAGGTATGGGACATGTATGGCGTCTTCTTCGTTGGACACCCAGATCTCAGACGTATCTTGACTGATTACGGTGCGTTGGGAGCTGTATTGATGTCGCTTTTCTGACACCAGCCAGGATTCGAAGGTCATCCACTCAGAAAGGACTTCCCATTGACCGTGAGTGAGAACATCTGGTTTAACAGTTCTCGCTCAATTATACTACCAGGGTTACACTGAACTTAGATACGACGAGGAGAAGAAGCGTGTGGTGCAAGAACCGCTGCAGCTGACACAAGCATTCAGAAACTTCGAGGGTGCAGCATCGGTGTGGGAGCAAGTGGGTGAAGGTGTGGACGAGAGACCCGAGCACTTCAAGCTGTCTCCACCGGAAGAGCCAGCTGAAGAGAAGAAGTAGACGGAGACTGTAACTATCAAACTTACTATTCTGGCTACTCTCCCATCACTATAAAATGATTATCAACATGTTTTCTGCTTAATTCATCATCTTTGACAAAGTATTCTCTCTTGAACACTACGACTGAAGTCATTTTGGCTGGCCATAGCGGGAATTGTGAGTGTGGCGGAATGAACAAGCAGTGAGAATCTCATAAGCATTCTCATAGACATGGCACCACTACCGTTGACTGCTATACAGCTCACACGCCGTCAATCGTGGATCGCCTTCTCGCGGGCTTTTACACAGCGGCAGCAGCAGCAGCAGCGAGCGCACGACGATGACAGCGGACTGAGCGGAGCAGCACCAGCGACATCGTTTGGAGGCAGGTTGCGTAAACGGCGTGGCGTGGATAGTCAATTGCAGGCAGAAGTAGAAGTAGCCGATGCAGAGGAGGAGTCTAAGGAAGTGAGCAAGGCGTCTACTATGCAGCTACATAGAGAACCAACATCGCATACCCGCCACGCCTCACCCATCCTCTTCCACCTCCTCGACAGACTCTCCCTCGGCGCACACCTCAATCAGCGACAGCAGCGGCAGAAGAAGACGTTGGCTGATGTACAGAAAGAGCGCAAAGAATACAAACAGGCGAAATTGAGCGTCGATTTTGCTCTTTCAGCGTCTTCAGCCTCTTCAGCCTCTTCGTCTATACACCCTCGTATACCATTCACTGAAATTGGAATGGCGTTCAAGCGTCATGATAGAAAACGCGTGCGAGAATCACTCGAGCGCATTCCACCACGTCTCCTCTTCCGCGATGCCCGTCTCGTCAATATGATGATACAGGGCATGATACAGACGCGAGACATCAAGACGCTCTGTTTCTATCTCGACAATTTGGCACCTGAGGTGCGCATGAGCGATGACGCATTCATAGCTCTCTTGAACGGCGTTCCCAATGGCAGACAAGGCGTGACGAAACACCAACGCGATCAAGGCAGAGCGAGACGCAGTACGTCACTACCGACTGCTTACAGTGAGAAGATAGCGGCGTATGATTACAATAGATTGGCAGTACTTATTAACGACGTGAAACCATCTCAGCAAGCCCTCGTAAACACCCTCCCATTACTCGCTCTCCAGAATGGAAACTACATCCTGCCGCAGCACTCCAAACAACATCCACTTAACACTGACGTCGCTCTCGCTTGCCTTAGGTGGCTACTCCGCACTGGCTACGACGAGAGCGCGGCAGAGTTCGTAGAGACTGTGCTAGATGTCTACCAGAATGACTCCATCACTAGAACAGCATTCGGTCTACACGCTCTCAACCTCTTCCTGAAATCCCTTTCGAACTCTCACGGCGATCCCGCTGGACCCAAGTTCGTGGATAAGTATAGACCGCATAAGTTTTACAAAAAGGAGTCACAGGAGTCTCAAGACGGAGACGATTTCACTCTCAGTAGATGTCAACACGTCATAGACTTCTTCTGCTCGAGAATACCCACACTGCGACTGAGCGCGTTGACGCACAGTATCATGGATAGAGTCAAGAAGAGACGCGTACATGTAACGTAATCGTAATGAATGCATTGATAGAGGTATATGATAATATTGCTGCTGTGTTCTGTGTTGTGTGTTGTGTGTATCTGCTGAGGGCTGTAGCTAATGCACTGCTGCTCCTTCACGGCCTGCCCCTCATGGTCTTCCTGTTCAGCCTCGCTTTGATGGCCTGGTGCGATGGCTGCGACATGGTCATACCCGTGTTGATATGATCTTCGAGCGATTGGTGCGAGTTATTAGTCACTCCAAACTTGTTGATCAGGGTGTTGAGTGAGTGCGTCGAGCTAGTCAGTGAAGCCAACAGAGTAGTGACTTGAGTGTCGTTAGATTCAACGATGAACTCCTTATTGAAATCTTGGTTTTCAGCACTTGCAGGCAACTGAAGATGAATATTGTGAATCATGGATATGATCTCATTATCTCTAGCTGCTTCACCCTTCTCCAGCTTCCTCAGATAATTCAAAATGACGTCTACTCTCTGACTGAGTAGTTTGATAGCGTTGATTTGGGTATTCAGACCTGATTTCAACGACGACGAATGAGCGTCGTGGTTCGATTTGTGGATATCGTCAACGGTGATACGTTCAATATCAGTAGTTTGAATCGAGTAGTCAGATGCGATGAATTTGATGTTATCGACGTCGAACACGCTCAAATATGGCTGTATGTTGGTAGATTGAGTGTCCATAAGGAGTAACAATGGTGATTCTGTGTATTTGTACAGCTCCTTGTGGATATTTGTGTCTGTTTCCTCAACGCTGCTGCCTTGTGTGTACCAGCCAATCAATTCAAATTCAGGGAAAACCTGCTTGAATAATTCAAGTCTGCTACTCAAATACTCTGTATCTAGCTCATTCCCGTTCAATTTCAACTCGAAGCTGTTGACTACTTCCACCACTCTACCGGATTGCACACCGAGAAGGGCGCCAATGGTCACGCCACTGCCACCGCCGATCCACTTTGTTCTCGTACAGTGATCTGAGATGTTGAGTACTGGGAGCGGGTGTATCGATATCTCTGCTTCTTTATTGGACATGGTGGTTTGCAACTAAGGCAAGGCATGAATAAAACACAAAACATTATAAATCTCTATACATAAGCAAATACTGATCACCAATACAAAAATATCAAGGGACAAGTATTGTGTTGTGTCTGTAGTGTATAGTCAGCGTTCAATTCTCCACCACGCCAACCACAAGCTTAATAGCGCAATGCGAATCAGTATGTCAATTCTGGAGCCTTGCCGTGAAGCTATCTCCCTGAAGAAATTCAAACTTAAGCAGTTCAAACGCATCATATGGTGTGGTTGTGCACTGCGCTAAGAAGCTTGTGGATGTGTACTAGGTCGACTCACAAGAGTAAAAAAGGAGACACAACCGCGTCCAGTATGCACGAAAGAATAAGCCCCATTCGGTTATCATTGACTCATGACTGGCAGTATACCTTTCTGAATTCGACGATCCAGAGACAGCGACAAACTTGCACTAGCTCATATCTTCGCCGATACACAAGCTCATCGCTGTCTTCAATGAGGTGCGTATAACGGTGTAGCTCCAACTGTTTTACAGAGCTACAAACCACACACCTCACCACACTCCATCAAAATCACCACTTAAGGGTGAGCTCTCCAATTCGTTCAACGATGGAAGTGTGTCGGTCCGGGGACTTTCCCCACAGCGTTGTACTAGCAGCATTGCATCTGCTCGTGTGTCCGTGCTGCGTTATGCCATTTCTCGTGACTGGACGCGGTTGGTGGGGAAGAGTGAAGAAGAGAGCGGGTTTTAAATAGGCGCAGAAAATTTGTCTGAGGGTGTGTGTAACTAATACAATGGGACATTAATATAGTACAATAATATTACAACGTCATTCATTTTCTCATTTCACGTTTAAAGATGGTTCATGTCAAAATTTTTCATCATCCTTCACTCGCTCGTACGCTACAGCTTCCCTATGCTGTATGAGCCTAGCAAGCACCGCTCTCAATCCTTCGACCGCGCTCGTAGTTGGTGGTGGACTGATACGCATGACTTCATGTATATGGATCAGCCCTGAGTCGTTGAACGCGTATCTGAAGAGTACATCCCATTCAGACAACTCATTGGTCAGTCTGTTGACGCCGTTCACTATCAAGCTAACGCGTAGGTCGCGTGTGCGTTGCTCGTACCGTACGCTTTTCACAGCCACGCTCGGATGCGAGTGGAGAGCGACAAACGCCAGCCGTAGCACTCTGCTGCTTTGCAAATACATCCCCCTGCCGTGCAAAGAAGGCAGCGAGAACTGCCGGAGCTGGAGTTGTATGTCTGGGGAATACAGCGGTGAAGGAGCAGGAGGTTTCTTGTGGCTGCTAGAAAGCTCGTGGTTGTCGTTGCTGTCCACGGCTAACCCATCATCGAAGAATCGCGGCAGAGTCAGCCTTAGTGTGCGTATCGCCCGTCCTGATTACTCCATTTCAGTAAAGTATAAGGAAATGAATAGCAGCGCACCAATTTGTAATGTATAATCGTGATCTGTATGGACACTCCTTATGCCCTGCCTCGCTATTCTTCTCCCCGCCGCTGCTGAGATCATCGTGGCTCGGTACGAACCACACTCTTCTTCTCATTCGGTCATGTCTACAGATAACTCAATTTCACGGGTCGTTGGAGATGCGGCGTACAAATCCATCCACGACGCCAAAATACTCATCGTCGGTGCTGGTGGTATTGGCTGCGAGCTGCGTACGTTATCCTGTCGTCTTCATCTCCACTCTGATATCTCTTCACAGTGAAGAACGTCGTTTTGTCAGGATTCAAGAAGGTCGAGATCATCGACTTGGATACCATCGACCTCTCCAACCTCAATCGCCAGTTCCTCTTTCAATCGCGTCATATAAAGCGTTCAAAGGCTGTCGTGGCTAAGGAGACAGCCAGTCTCTTCAATCCTAGCGTGGACATTACAGCGCATTGTGATAATGTCAAAGATCCAAAATATAACATCAAATGGTTCCAATCTTTTGATGTTGTCTTTGGCGCATTGGACAATATCGACGCGAGAAGACACGTTAATAAGATGTGTCTCGCTGCCAACACCCCGCTCATCGAGAGTGGAACCACTGGGTACTGCGGTAATGTGCAGGTCATTATCAAGGATACGTTCGAATGCTACGACTGTCAAGTCAAACCTACGCCAAAGACATATCCGGTATGCACAATCAGAAGTACTCCTTCCGCACCCATTCACACTATCGTATGGTCCAAGTCATACCTTCTCCCGTATGTCGCCGCACTCATCACAAACAATTACCTCACACACCACCTACAGCCAGGTCTTCGGTGAGGCTGAGGATCAGGGCGAGCTCGACAAGGCCGCAATGGAAGGCGAGAATGGTGGGTGATCGAACATAAGAAGGACTACAAGCTCACCCAACTTCTTCGCCAGCCAACGAGATCAAAACACTGAGAGAAGAACAAGACTCATTTAACAAAGTCCGCGAGGCGGTAGTCGCGGAAGGCGGAGCGAGGGTTTTATTTGACAATGTGTGTGAGAACATTTGTCTATCGATCGGGTAATCTCACACAATATTCAAGATATTCAACCACGATGTCAAAAGGCTATTGCAGATGGAAGATATGTGGAAGAACCGGGTGCCACCAACACCACTCGATTTCGAAGCGTCCTTAGACTCCAACACGCATGCGACAGAATCCGGTAGTGCCGACAGTGGGATAGTAGACCAGCGCAAGCTGACATTAGGAGACAATGTGAAGCTATTCATCGACGCGACAGACCGTTTAGCGAAGCGAGCAGTATCCACAAAGCAGCCGATAGAATTCGACAAAGATGATAAAGATACATTAGATTTCGTCACTGCATCAAGCAATTTACGTTCAGCAGTGTACACCATCCCCACCAAGACCATTTTCGAAGTGAAGGAGATGGCAGGTAACATCATACCAGCTATAGCGACCACGAATGCCATCATAGCTGGTGAACAGACGCTGAAAGCTATAAATGTTCTACAACGTCGTCTCGATCTCTGCAAACCTTGCGTATACCTCGGTTCACAACTGACAGCAGTATCATTCGAGACGCCAAACCCAGCTTGTGGGACTTGCCAGGACACGTTCATCCCTCTTCCCGTCAAGAACGACGAGGTGTCGCTCCAGCAACTCATAGATGCAGTGAGGAGTGTGGTGGATGTATACAAAAGCAGCGACGACGGAGAGGCACGTGAGTTGAGCGTATTCGAGAAGGAACGCTTACTCTATGATCCTGATTTCGACGAGAATGTCGACAAGTCGTTGAGTGATATGGGCTGCCACACTAACACGTTCATCACAATCGTAGATGAAGATGGAGAGTATGAGAACGTCACTGTGGTGCTTGCGCCATTGGAGACGGACTCGCAAGACAAGTACGTCCTTCCATCGTCATCGTCCGTCAAGCAGCCTGGCAAGAAGTACAGACCACCACCTCCGCCACCAGCGCCAGAGAACCCACGCAAGAGAGGCCGCGAGGAGGACGCCAACACGTACACTGAAGATGCGCAAGGTGTGTTGACGATTGAAGATAGCGAGGATGAAGAACCGCCTGCGAAGAAGACACACAATGAGACTATCACGCTCGATGACAGTGATGATGACGTGCAGGTGGTGCAAGAGAAAGGGGAAGAGAAGGTGACGAATGATACAAGCAAGCCCGAAGAGACAGCTGCTCCTGCACCTGCACCTGCACCTGCCCAAGAAGCTCCAGGCACAGGCAAGCCAGATGATCCAATCAGTCTGGACGACGACTGAAAGTCTTAAATAATATACTATTTATATCACAAACTGTATAGTAATCATACATATCACATCACCTGACATAGGTCTTGGTCCACGCCTACGATACCTCCTTGTACATCTTGATCGTCTTGTCAGCGCAGCCGGTGATGAGACGCGAGCCTGTCTGATCGAACGTGGAGCAGAATATGCCAGCCTCGGCATCGAGAGAGCCCGGTTGCGGGATATCTGCCATAGTCTGGAAGGGGAGGCCGGTCTTGTAATCCCAGAAAGACATGGAGCCATTATCAGCGCCCGAGAAGAGAACACCATCAGCGTTGACTGCCAGACTGTTGATAATAGCGTCGTGACCACTAAAGTTATGTACGAATTGACCTTCAGGACATTTCCATTTCTTGATATTATTGCCACCAGCGCTACCACTAGCGAACGAGTACTCGGTGGGGTGCACTGCGAGACTCCTGACGCTCTTCTTATGATGAGTGAGAGTAGTCATGGTCTTGCCTGCTGCCAGATCCCATAGCTTGACGGTAGAATCCATCGAGCCTGTGATGATCTGTGGATCGCTCTCCTGCGTCGCCACACACCCAACTGTGCCCTTATGGCCAGCGAGGACGTGTACCGGAGCCTTTGTGCGCATATCCCAAACCCTCGCGACGGAATCACGACCGGTAGTGACGAGAAGATCGAGTGTAGGGTGTACGGCCATACTGTACACACCGGACAGATGTCCATGGTAGTGTCTAATAACTTTATTCGCTTCGAGATCCCAACATTTGACCAATTTGTCTTCACCGCATGAAAACAGATACGGATGACGATTAGAGACTGCTAAACCACGCACTGTAGATATATGGCCAGTCAGAGATAGCTTCAACTCTCCACTCGCCATATCCCAGATCTTGATCACGCGGTCACCAGCACCTGTAGCGAACCATTTGTTGTCGGGCTCGACTGCCACACAGCGCACCCAACCTAAGTGCCCAGAAATCACTCGCATCAACTTCCACTGTGGATGGTAGTCCGGCTTCGCTTGCGTCTGGTTCTTTAACTTGATAAGCTGCTGGCTCAGCCTTGTTCCACTGCCACTGCCACTACCGTCGTAGCTGTTCACGATGGATTGCGTTGCCCCTCCACCTGCGCTGCTCGTAGATGCACTCTCGTGTACGTTCTTAGGGAATGATTTATGCAGAATCAGAGAATCACTCTGAGCATTCTTAGACGTAGATCCTTCTATCGCTTTCTGCGTTTGCTGTGATACTATTGGGCGTTGAGTAAGGAGTATTACAGTAAACCAACACCCACCATCGCCTGCTTCTGCTTTGCGCGTCTTCTTGCCTCGTGGCCCCTCCTGCGCTGCGAGCGAGGGCGGGAGATTCTGTGCTCCCTTGTACTCGTCTGCTAGCTTAGACTGCAGCTTGGCTTTGTTGCTGAGTGTCTACCGTCAGCGATTTCTGCGTACTCATACAACTCGACTACCCACCCAGCCTCATCGATGCCCGTCTCTGTCCCGAATTCCAAATCCTTATAGAATAGCTCTCTGCCACGCTTCAGATTCCTATCAATAAGCTCATTAAGTGATGGCAATTGAGAAGTTGCCATGATGGAAGTAGATAAGAGAGAGAAGTTCTAGCGGTTGACACACTTGAATTCGAAAAATACCCAGTCTATTAAATAATTTATACAGTACACTATCAATCTACTACGTCTGCTCACTAACGACCGCCCTCTTCTTCTCTGACTTGGGTTTGCTCTGACCGGCCTTGGTGTGTGAGCGTACATTCTCTTCCTTGGCTTTACTGGCATCGACCATCGTTCTCTTGAGTTGCGAAGCGTTACGAATAGCCTTTGGAAGGTTTCTTCTGCGTTCGACCTTCCTGACTTCACCGACACCTCCCCACTTGTTCCTAAGGCTGTCACGATAGTTCATCTTGTCACGTTCACGGCTATCGATCTGACCAATCTTGTCGCTTGCCCTCGACTTCCATATTCTGAGATTACCATCATCCGAGCCCGCGAGCACGTACTTGGAGTCGAGAGTGTATTGCACATTCATGAGTCTCTGCATTCGCTTAGTGTGGTAGCAGTCGTTGGAACGACCGTGGTTCTTGTCCCAGATCCTAACAGTGCGATCCCAACCACCACTAACAATCTGTTGACCAGTAGGCGACCAGTCACATGTCGTCACGGCGGCC
Organism: Wallemia hederae; assembly: GCA_004918325.1. Classification (NCBI taxonomy): domain Eukaryota; kingdom Fungi; phylum Basidiomycota; class Wallemiomycetes; order Wallemiales; family Wallemiaceae; genus Wallemia; species Wallemia hederae. Next base: position 108,559 of record SPNW01000020.1, read on the forward strand.
ACGTGATCCTTGTACACTTGTAGCGCTCCGTTGCCCAGATTGCGTATGTCCCAGGTGTACAGGTTGTGGTCTTCTCCAGCTGTGAGCAGCAGCGTCGGAAGAATAGGGTTGAAGGATAGATCGTTCATCTTGAACGGCGTCATGATACGCCCTATACTGCCGCCATTCACTCGCGTGTCCCACATAGACACACTCCGGTCACTGCCCGCTGCCGCCATGATGGTGTGCTCTGTGGGCGAGAACTTGACTGCGGAGATGTTGTCATGTCCCCATTGATACGTCTCTATAGGTTCCGTGCGCGCCTCTTCCCAGAGCTGTATGGCGTTCGAAGCCGTAGCGAATGTTGGATGAAGGCGATTGTGAGTGATAGAGCTTGGGCGATGAGTTAGCAAGACGAAGTTCTTAGACGATCACCCACTTTACACCTGCATTCGCAGTCCACACTCTCAGCGCCTTCTGACCTCCGTTGACGCTATCTGGATCGATATGACCAGCCTTGTCGCCGGCGTCAGTTGAGTAATTAGCGTCCCACATCTTGACAGTCTTATCGACGCCAGCGCTTAGTAATCTCGAGTCACCTCTCCTCGATTTAGAGGTATGTGAAAAAGTTAATGAGCTCACAATACCATCATGAGCATCAGGGAGGTTGAGCAAAGTTTGCTGAGTTGGTATATCATGTACAGCGACTTCACCCATAGCGCCAGAAGTAGCAACTACGCCCAATCTGCCACTATCTCTAGCCATACCGTATACGCCATCGCCGCATTCAATCGAACCAATAAACGGTTTCGCAAACATTCTATCCATCTTGGACGCTACTACTGCCCTAGTGTACTCGCGCTGTTTCCCAAATTTGTGGAGAGAAGGATCTGGGTTGCGAGATGGTGGCTTCTGATCTGAGGGATGAGCATCGCTGTGTGTGCGAGTGATTGCTTTTATTTTCTGCGGTGAGCGGCGTCATTGCGATTCGTTTTTAATTCTTCGCTGCACTCACCATCTCTCGTGTAGATGGAGGTTGAGAGTCAACGTCCATCAGCTCGAGATGCTCGTAAATTACGGCTCAGACGACGACAGCGACAAGGAAGTCAGCGTGGCTAGAGGAGTGGAGACAGTGAAATCAGCCAAGGCAGCGCCAGAAATAGATACAGCAGCAGCGGTGAGTAACCATCTCCGTTCTCCACTTCCCATCTCACAGCAAACCAGGATGAGCAAGCGCAGGCGCTCATGATGCGGCCTACAGATGACCAGATGATGGTCAATGTCCCGTACGAGTACATGAACAACGCCGTCGCAGGTCCAGAGGATCCATTCAGAGATAAGAACAACAGACCATACCAAAATCTCCTCAACGCACACATAGAAGAACAGACTATGAACGATCACGACTTCATGTCCCTCCAGCGTCAGCATGAGGGAATCACGCGTCCTGACAAGAAACAGCGAAAAGCATTCGCGAGAGAAGACAAGGGGGATTTGGAGGATGTAGACGGTGATAACGCGTACAAGGGTCCTTGGGCGGAGTGGAAGGACGTACGCCAACCTGATGAAATTGACGCTCCGTATGAGGAGGACATGGAGGACTGGGAAATCGAGCGTCAGAAGTGGTTGGACGATAAGAGTAAGAGTAACGCATCTAAAACTCTTCTTGCGCAAGGCGGTGAGAAGTCTATCTTCCACGGTAGCCAGCTTCGTGACTATCAGGGTCGCACCTATATGCATATACCGACAGATGTCGATGTCAATCTCTACGGCGAGGAGGGAAGCCAGACTAACTTCTTGCCGAAAGCTTGCATACATACTTGGGCTGGACATACAAAGGGCGTGTCCAGAATCAAACTCTTCCCGGGCTCTGGACACTTGCTGTTGTCTGCGTCGATGGATAACAAAGTTAAGGTGGGTGTGCCTTGGTTTCAGTGAATGCACGCTCAATTATACTACAGCTCTGGGACGTCTACAATGAGGGCAAGTGCCTGAGAACTTTCATGGGCCACTACAGAGCAGTCAAAGACATTGCATTCAACAACGACGGTACACGCTTCTTGTCAGCTTCGTATGACAAGCAGATAAAGTTGTGGGACACAGAGACAGGTGGGTGTTACGTCGTCCAAATACGCACGACTGATAAACGCCCAAGGACAATGTGTCAGCGCATTCAGCAACAACAAGAGTCCACAATGCATCACATTTAATCCAGATGCCGACAAGCAGGACACCTTCTTGGCAGGTATGCAAGACCGCAAAATTATACAAGTCGATCTGCGTTCGAACGAGATTACGCAGGAGTATGATCAGCATTTGGGGCCAGTTGTGAGTAGCCAGTGAATATACAGTACAGCCCACACTCACACCACACACCCCAGAACACACTCACATTCGTAGACGACAACCGACGCTTCGTGACCACATCGGATGACAAGACGATGCGGGCGTGGGACTACGATATACCCGTAGTGATCAAGTACATAGCTGAGCCGGACATGCACTCGATGCCAGCAGTAGGGTTACATCCAACGAAGAAGTTCTTGGCAGCGCAGTCCCTAGACAACCAGATATTGATCTGGGCAGCTGACACGTTCAAGCAGAATCGTAGAAAGAGGTTTGCAGGTCATTCTATATCAGGCTATGCTTGTCAATTAGGATTCTCCCCTGATGGTCGTTTCATCAGTAGTGGTGACGGTGCTGGAAACATAGTGTTCTGGGACTGGAAGACTAGTCGGTTGTTAAAGAAGGTGAAGGCGCACGATAGATGCGTTATTGACCACGCATGGTTGCCGCATGAGACATCGAAAGTTATCACGGCTAGTTGGGATGGAGCGATCAAACTATGGGTGAGTTGTGGAAATTGTTTGTGTGAAATGCAGGTGTACTGATATGATTTGCGCAGGATTAATGAGAAGCTAGAGCGTATGAATTGTACTATAATAATGCCTATATATTGTTAATGTGCTGTGCATGGCGGCCATCCGAGAAGACTTGGGGAAAGCGAGAAAGAGAGCAAAGAGTGGAAGGAGGTGCAGTTGCTAAGCAATGTGAACAACACACGGGAACTCAAATTATGGACACGTAAAAATGCCGATATGAGCTGGCGCTTGGCTCAGCCACGGCTCTCGCTCTTGCTCTTGTCACAGACGACGGCCGGAGTTCGTGAGATTCTTGAGTGCAGTATACAGCAGTGGGAGAGAGAGAGAGAATATTCTCTGCGTACACAGACAGACAGAAGCCATGCTAGCTACATCGATACAAGCCATAGACGGACGCAATGGACACAACAACGGACAGAGGTCGAGTACATTCCCATTCCCAGAAGGCAAAGGGATGCAAATGCAAAGACCTGATACAGTCTCCGCGATGGAGATTCCGCGTACGACGTCGCCTATCCAATTCACCGCGCACGCACTCTCGCCGCGCTCTTTCGGGATGCTGGAAATGGACGCGGCGGGTATGGGAGGTTACGGACAGTCGATTGAGTCTGTAATGCAAGCGAGTGAACTCAGCTGCGAAGTCAGCGATCAGAGCTTGTCACTCTCCGTCGAAAGTGATTACCTCCCAAGACTGGAGCACGATTTCTGCAGGAACTTTACGTGTTGTGGCGTCTACTTGGATAATCTGCACCAGTTGCAGAACCATTACGAGACGGAGCACGCGGAGGACAAAGAGAGGGAGAGGGAGAAGGAGAGGGAGACAAGTACACGCAGTAGTAGTAGTGGCAGTAGTAGCAGCGGTTACAGCAACAGCAACAGTAACAGCAACAGCAACAGCAACAACACCAACACCAAATCAATGAGTACAACAGCCACTTCCTCCCACTCGGGTGCATCCAGACACAGCTGCAGTCTGCCAGGCACACCGATGCTCGACATGGAAGTGGACGACGCTCCTCCACCTTCCTCACCATTCCCGAGAAGCTTCAGCGCAGGCATGAACTGTATCACACCTAACATGCTCCACCCAGGCGCTTTGGCGAGGAGTCACAACGTACACAACACACAACAACAGTCTCAGCAGAGGGCAGTACCCGTCAGCATGTCCACGCCTATGTACCCATCCATGTCTGGATACTACGCGCAGCAGCAGATGCAGCAAATGCAACAACAGAGGCAAGGTATGCAAGGTGTGCAAGGCACTCAACAACCTCGCTCAGCCACGCACACGCAGTTCGCACCTCTCCAACCACACCCTCAAGCACAAGCACACTCTCAAGCACACTCCCAACCAGCCTACCACACAGCCATGGCCGCCGCTGCGGCTGCTGCTGCGGCTTCGACAACTGGTTTGTCAGGCGTGCATACCGCACAACCCTCCTTGCAGCAGCAGCATCAGCAACATCAGCCTCATACGTATATACCCACACACACCTCAACAGACGTCAATAGAGACAAACCTTACAAATGTCCTGTCCCAGTAAGTGTCATTCGCTCAATGTCTTTGATCTGGCTGACTTTGACACTTCTCAGGGATGTAATAAGGCGTATAAACAGCAGAATGGCCTCAAGTATCACAGATCGAAAGGTCAGTGCTCGTTCCAGCAAGCACAACACGCGTAGCGAGCGAATAACGAGAGGAGAGAGCAACAAAGAATAGACGTCACAAAACACAAAACACAAACACACACATCAACAGCGATATTTGTACATGACAACATGACATAAACACTAAAATACTATAACACTATAACTTAAGCAATACACGATTGACTGACGAAACTTTCTTTACACCTTATGACACATCCCATAAGAACTCATGCAATCTCACACCAAAAGTTTTGGCAAGATTCGAAGCGACGTGGTAACCTATAGCGCATTTGAAAGTCATGCCATCGAGTCTATCATGTGGACAAGTGCGTTGAACCATTTTGATTCTAGTGAGATGAGCAACATTGTCTAGAATATCGACTTGTCCAAGTTCATTATCTGTGAAAAGTGATGTGTCGAATTTGAGATTATTGAGTGAGTAAGTGGTGAGTGATGCTTCAGATACGAAATGAAGTAATGAGCCATACACATGTAGCCATCTATCGAAAGAGAAATTCTTAGGTCCCAGCAGTTGTTGAGCAGGTTTTTTATTCAACTTGCTAGACGACCCTTCTCGTCTTCTATTGGAACGTCTCTGACGCGCGCTGGGGTCAGCTGCTATAGACAGCAATTGTGTGTCTTTCTTTGGTGGATTGTACGATGCGAGGTATGAAGCTATGAGTAGGAGCTGTGCACATCTCGTCAAATCGGTAGGTAATGATGCCTGTAGTAAATCCATGTGATCCGGTAAATTGGAATTGATTGATTGTATCACACTTTTAGATACCTTGGCAAATGTCATAGTGAGCAAGTCGTTATCTCTTAGACTCGGTCTGGCATCGAGTTCTTTCCACGGCTCAATGAACTTGGGCCACGACTTGTATGTAATCTTGAGCAGCTCATTGGGTTGAGTGTTGAGAGTAAGTGTCGAGCTCATTATGAAATTGCATAGTGAGAGGTAAGTGTTGTGAAGATTTTCACCAATATTGCTAGGCCTTTTTTCGACGAGGTAGGCCAGAATATCTTTCTGAGGTACTGCGGGTATATTGACGAGTACAGGGTCAGGTGAGAGGCCGTTAGTTGGTCTCAGAGTGGTGTATGGTTGGTTGGAGAGGAGGATGAGTGTGATAGGAGAGTGAATAATCTCCGCCAGTCGCAACAGCGTTACGAGTAAGTTATCGTAATGTTTCAGTTTATGAGCTGACGATATCACGATGAATCGCTTATTGAAGTCGCCTCTGAACGTGGACAACGCATCTATGACGCGTTCTATTGGGTTGACGGAAGCGCCTTCGATGCCGTACGCTGATAACACACGGTCTACGACTAATCGCGCGTTGTAGGCTTCGTGGGTGGATATGAATGGCGTGGTCGGAGGCAGTCTTCGTGCTAGATACTGCTCGGTGAATTCGATGGATTGAATATCCTGTATGAAAATGGACTGCGGCGAAGGTATACTGGCATCGAGCAGCGGGTCTAATGCTCGCGCTATAGCCTCGCAGTGTAGCTGCATTATGGTATCTGAGCAAGAGAGGGAGAAGACGACAATAGACGTGAACTATAGAAGCTTTCTATTAAATCGTTTCTATTACCGATAGTATACGCCTCCATTGTCCCACTCTTTTTGTAACAATTTTGCAGCCGTCGCTCTCGCCCGCGCTCACCCAAGCGCGTCTCTCGTCTTGACGTTGACTACTGGAAGACATAAAACGCTATAAAAATGGCAGGAGCAGCACCAGATTTACCAACGCAGTCGAATGCCTTGCTCGACAAGGCTTCAGTCCCAGCACCTAAATGGCAGCAGGTGTGTTTCCCGCGTTGATTCATTCATACGCGCCCACTCACTCATTTCCTTACAAGATCACGCGCGATGACAGACCAATCACCATCGCCAGACTCAAGCTACCACACCCAGTGAGCCTTCTCCCCTTTCCTCCCCCCCTCTCTTCTCACTCTTCCCAGCGCGAAAAACACACTTTCGTACTCAGGAGGTACGACTGCAACGGCATCTCATTCGGCTCCCTCTTCAAGGCTGCGTACCCTTACGCATCCGAGGAGGAGGAGAAGAACGAGTACGGATACATCAAGAACGCGTACGATGTCACCCTCGTTCCTACTGAGGAGTACAAGGATCAAAAGCTGGCTAAACTGGCTGGTTTCTGGTGAGTTTGGAGCTGCTCATTAAGACTCGTTCTCATACTCCTTAGGGTTCCTATTGCTGTCGCTCAAGAACTCGGAAAGCGCTATGAAATGGAAGGCTACGTCGACGCTCTCATCAAGGCTGACAACCCAGACTTGACCGACTTCAAGAAGCGCTCTCTCAACAGACAGGCTTCCGAGGACGTCAAGAGCTCCTCACCCGCTAAGGCACAAGCTTCTCTGGAATCACCAACCAAATCATCATCCAACTCAAAGATACCAACGCCTTCCAAGAACCCGGCTCCTAGGAGATCAGCCAGACATCAATCGAGATCCCCATCGCCTTCGCCGCTCACTCACAACCTCACTCCAGGCAAGAAGAAGGCCAAGAAGGCACCAAAGGAGGCAGTGATTGAGGAGACGGTGGAGGAGACAGTGACGACGGTGAAGCAACCCTCTCCACTCAAAGCAGCACTCAACGATGACCAAGTCCTCGCTGACATTGAAAGAGCCAAGGATTTGGTCGATGATATCAAGCAATCAAAGACTCTGGCTGAGGGCAGTCCAGTTAAGGTTACAGGCGACAAGGTCGACGTCACCATCGAGCCTTCCACCTCCTCGCAATCACTCGACGAGGGCAAGAGAAAGCGCGAATTGGAAGATGAGACTGGCAACGAAATCAAAGTTGTCTCCTTCGGTCAGAACCCACCTACTGACCCTGAAGAGATCCAGCAAAGACCAGTGGTGCAGCGTAGAGGTGTAGCTGCAGCTGTTGGTGCATTCGCACTTGGATTTGGATTTGCAGCTAGCAATATTCTTCCAAGATTCTTGTTTTAATTGAGTTTTACTCGAAGCTCACTGGATATTTCTTGCTTAAACTCTTCTAACTCATTCAGAGCGGCTCACGGCTGCTCTTGCTTTGTGCTTTGCTTAACGCTCAACGCTCATTACACTCATTCCCTACTTCTAATACACACCACACTAATCCAATTTTCACTCTTTTGTTTTTTCTCACTTTGTATGTTTAGTAAGGTATAAAATGAATAGTAGATGATAGTAGAACAACATAAGAGTCGAGTAAGATGTTGCGTGCTAAAAGAGCCACTCAATTGTCAAACTTGCGGTTGGGGTTAGTGCCAAACAAGTCGTATCTGATCTCAGGCAGCATGCGATGCTCGAGGAGAGCGAGGCGAGCCTCGATGGTGTTATCAATAGCGATACGACCGCCGAAAGCGTGAGCTTTGACACCGCCAGCTGATGAATCCTGCAGAGAAGTCTGAGTTTGAATATCGACATCTCTACCAGACAATTCCTTGTACTCTTGCTTAGCAGCGTCCACTACACCCTGCACGACCTGCTCATCCTTTGGTCTGATCTGGATAACGACCTGGTGTTCCATGAGTTTGAGCAAGGACTGTACAATCAGACGCTTGATAACATCGCCGTAATCGTCTGACTGTGACAGCTGATCAACACGTTTCTTCACCTCCTCGAAAAGCGTATTGAGATGCTCCTCGCGACTGGTGAGCACTCTAAGACGAGATTTATTCGTCTCCGTAGATTGAGCAATCTTGCGAGTAACAGAAGCTTGCTTCAGTTTCTTGTCGTAAACGCTATCTAAGTGCTGCTGCTCCTGTGCTACGATCTTGGCTTTCTCATGCTCGTACTCCTCGTCAGCCTTGATGCGCAACTCCCGAGCCTTTTCCTCCGCTTCTTGCTTGATGAACTGAACCATCTTGTTCAGCTCCTGCTTTACTTCGTCGTCATCGAGTGGCTTGCTCATTGTGTGGGTGGTGGTGGTGAGAGATAAAGAGTGTTGAGCGATGAACTACGCTTTTTGAATAATCATCATCATCATCATCTACAGTCTAAACGTTATCTTCTCCAAAATTCATTCAATGCCTCCATCAACAGTCTCTATTGGCACCGCTTACGAACTCGCCGTACACCACACACTCACTCGCCAACTACAGCACCTCACGCTTAGCAGAGTCGGCGGTGCGCACGATAGAGGTGTAGATCTGATTGGGTACACCGCCACTAAGCATAGACTGCACTTGCTTGTTCAGTGTAAATGCGAAAACAAGAAATTGTCGCCGAGACACGTAAGAGAGTTGCAAGGCACTCTAATACAGCATTCTGATAACAGAAGTAACACTATGGCTCTCTTAGCTAGCTCGCAGGGCTTCACCTCCAGAAGCATCGCTGAGGCTCACGCTTCTCGTCTTCCCCTCTCCCTCATACACATTTCTACCAATGGTACTCTGTACAATTGCATCTTTAACGACGCGGCATCGACACTGCTCTCATCCGCTGGCTTGCACCTCGTGAAACGATTTACAGCGACGAATGATAAACTTATATCACTGGAACAAGTCCAGTCTCAGACAAACACAAGCACCTAGAACTTTATATTGCATTCTGTATATCGCATTGCATAGTTGAAATAACTACAAGAAAATCCTTTTTGTGAACTGTAAAAGTGTACACATTATCCAAGTCATGTTTGTATTATACATAGCACACTAAGCACTATACGCGACTCTAGCGCCTGCGAAGACATAAGGGTATCTGTAAATTGAGTGAGCGCAAGTCCTAGCATATATTTCCTCACTCACGGCTTCTGGTACCAATTCCTAAACGACGCTCTCTCAGCGACGCGTCCTGCAGTGGCATAGCTAGCGCCAGCGACGGTGAAGTGTTTACCATCGAAGAAATCGCTCGAGTAGCCAGGATACAATGAGCTAGCTTCATACCCGTCGAGTCTCTCGAACGGTGTGCTAGTCCATTCCCATACACCGCCATTATGACCGCGCTGCAGCTCTGTCGCCTGCTTTGGTGGCACAGGATGCCAATTTGCGAAGCTGACATTAGCGGCGGCGTGGTCATTACCTGTATGCCCATACTCGCTCAACACCTTGAGTTCAGCTTCAGTGGGGATTCTGCCGCCCTTGTCGCGAGCGAACTCCTCTAACATCTCTAGACTGTCTTGCACAGGCCAGTGCTGCGCTACTGCGAAATCCACCATACCGTACAATGTACGAATCTTGATCACGTCCCCTTCTCCGTCTCCATCTCCTTCACGCACTACCCACGATGCAGGCCTGTGCGCTCGTCCACTACCCTCCAACCACTCCCGATACTCCTTGTTGCGGATCGGGACGGCGTCGACACGGAATGCATCAACTGCGTGCACTGTGGCTGGATGCTCACAGTCCCATCCATACTCGTGTGAGTCGGGTGCGTCATTTGCGTGTTCAGAATCACTAGATTCAGCATCGTTGTGTCCGAGAGTGACAGTACATTTGGGGAATGACAGCACTTGATTGCTCTGCTTGCTTTGATGACTCTCCTCTTTGTTCCACTGCTTCGCTAACGCTTTCCAATCAGGCATCACGAATCCAGCAGGCGCATTGATGTCCTCGCATTTCTGTATCAGCATATATAGCAGAGTCTCAGCATGCATGACCATATGCTCGTACGTCATGTGCAAGACCCTCGCCAACCGTCTATCCAAGTGCAGCTTGCCGAGATCAATGTCTGCATAGATGTTGAGCAAACGTTGACGTGTTGTCATATCGAACTCCAACACCTCCTCTAATGTTGGCCAGTCAGCTTCATTGGCTGGCACCGCTGAATGATCATGACAGATATTCGGATCTTCCATACTTGGATCAATACCACGTTCGAATATCTCCTTGAAATGATCATTCGTCAACGGTTGTCCAAATTGTCGCGATATGTATATATCCAAAAATGCGGGTATGTGTCCAAAATAGAATAACACTATATGACGCAAATCTATTGGTTTCCTGTGCAACATTGAGTCAGGTACCATGCCCATTATGGTATCCCAACACTGCCACATCTCCGTCCAGTCAGACGCAGCTGGCACACCTTGAAGTGATGACATATTGCGCGCGCTGCTAGCCCATTGTGGCAAGTTTGGTGGTAGCAGATTGAATGATGGTCGCTCCACTAACCATAATCCATACATGTTGGCACTGTCACTCCAGTTGTGGACAACGCGCAAACCTGCTGCCCGGAATAGTGATATCGCTTCGTCGTCAGAATACTTGTATGACCACTCTACGTTCAGCAGCTCATCTTTTTGGATGTGGACCTGCTGCACGCCATCTGTGATCTCACCTAGCGCGTTGATCGAGGGAAGTGTGATACTGAACCCTTCTTTCGCTTTGTAGTACGCCTCATGACGTCCTTTCTCCTCGTCGTATACTGACACATACTCAAATTTGTCATCGAGGAGCTTGTCGTTGTTGTTGTTGTATGGTGCAAGAATGCGACTGGCATGCGATAATCCATTCATGATGAACCGCTCTGTCACTCCATATTCGTCGTCATAAGCGCGTTTTATCACTTTGCCGTCATTCCGCTTATCGAGACCAACGAGCAGTGTATCGAAGCCTGGTCTCAAGCTATTCTTGACAGTCTGGAGGAAGCTTACGGCGCCGCTTCTGTCAAAGTTACCAATGGAAGAGCCTAGATGCCAGAATGACAATGGATTCTTATCGTCGCCGAGAACCGAGTAAGTGCTATTCAAGCTGTTCTTATCGATGCTAGTGAGACCAGGTGAAGATGGTGGTGTAGGTATGGAAGGTTTGCGCGCAGGAACAGCTTCATCTAAATCGCTCGAGCTAGATTTACGATCGATAGATGTAAGTGGAGTGCTTGAGTCTGTAGCAATATCACTAGTTTCGCCGCTATCCCTCCTCAGCTTCTCTGACAGCCAATCGAAACACATGTCATAGGTGCCGCACAATCCGGCGAGATTGACGTCATTGTCGAGTTGCTGTGTTTCCATTTCTGCCAACGTGCGCTCGAGCTCGAGTCTGTCAAGATCCAACGCGAGGTAATTGGTATCGCCGTCTTTGTTACTGCTGGACAGCTTGTTCATCGCTTGTAGCAGATACTGCGTCTTCCTGAGCGAGCCCGCTCCTAACTCGATGACGGTGCCCGCATTCTTGCTGTTGAAAAGCTTCGTCGCTATCTCGTCCTTGTTGTCGCGTAGGATCTCTAACTCTTTCCAGAACGGATAGTAGAAATCGCCTACCGTGTGACATTAGCGTGGGTGCTCATTGTGGCAACTAACTTATCCTACTCACCCTGTGTAATCTCATCGTAGATTTGCAATCCTTTGTTGTCGTATAAAAGCAGCGTTGGGATCGTCTTGGTGTATGGCAGCGACGTCGACTCGGAATCAATCTTATCGTTGCTGAGCGCGGTGGAGAGAGACTTGAGCGAGAAATCTGGATCTATGGCTAGCTCTGTGGAGAGATTGTGGATGGTGGAACTGTTTTTGGACATGGTCGTTAGTAAGCAGGGCGCGGCTGAGTCTGGCTGATGACACACCTTAATTACTTGACGTCAGCGTAGATGCGCCAACCGGGAGCCTGCGACGAATTTAAGGGACGTCGGGGAGATAACAGTGGGGATAATTACTCGCGTATCATGCTGTCTACACCTCCCATCTCCCATCTCCTCTGCCGATCATGTTACACAGTTCCTGAGAATCGCCTGGCGAGAGCGGTGTAAGAGATGCGTAGAGATGAGACTCTTCAGTAAACTCAGCAACTTTCATTTGCTATGTATCTCCATTTCATCTCTCTCTTGAACCGTTTCTTTCAAGTTCTCAATTCACCCAGCGATGGAGAGAGATCCACTCGGCCAGAACAGGCCATTCAGGCATCAGATAGATTCGTGGGTTGTGCTGATTGTAGAAATTTCCCCTCACAGCCCAATCCAGCGACGAGGAAGATGAGGACATGCAGGGCGTGTATCCAGGGCAGGAGGTGAAGCCAGCTCCACCGATTAATATAGACGTGCACTTGAAGAACGCCGTCGACGCTGTTCTCCATAACCAGCCCCTCCTCGTAGCCATTGGCTGGGTAGGCCGTCATTATGTTTTCCTCCTCGACAACGCAGACGTAAGCGCGGTGAATGAGGTCGTAGCGGATGGTCAGACGGTGGGGATTTTAGTTGCTATGTGTGTCCTCGGCTGACAATCCCCAATAGGTCGCTTTGCTGCTCAGATACACACACCAAGCCAACACAGCCAACATCCTCTACGTCCCTTCGCAGCCAGTGCTGGAGCTGACGCACAAGCTGTGCACAGCCACGCTTGCCTCACTCAATCCCTCCTCGATCCTCACGCTCGACGCATACCCCAACACCACGATATACCTGCAGGAGCCATACACAGACAGCGAAAATCCACCGCTACTGCAGCTCGCGAATGTTACGGAGGAGAGAGTGCAAGGTGTGGATGTGCTCCCACCAGCTAACATTGTCGAGGGTCTCTCAGCTGCATTCCTCTCTACCACTCTCGTATCCGAAAAGGCGACTCCAGCAGTCGCTCTCCTGGTGCCTACGCTCGCGCCATACACGCCAATAGTCAGCCACCGTCTTGCAAACAGTGTCGTCGTCACGCAGAGACAGAAGAGCGACGATTTGGATGATTTCATTGAGGGTCATGGCATGCTTCACAAGGTGGCTGCCAGCGTACAACAGAAAACGGGCGTGAGTATGAGCTTGGATATACAAAGAAGTGGCAGCAAAAGCAGCAAGGTCGATTTGATAAGTCCGTTCAGGAGGAAGAGAGGTACTGACAATTTGATGTATTTGTAAGGCGTCTTTCATGTCAACTTCATCTGTCTTGGAGTGAAGATATTTGATAGCGGCAGGACGCGATGCATGTTCTGGTTCAGCTCTATGTACTCGTCTGCGTCTGGAGATATGAAACCGTGTCTGACAAAGAAATCTATGAGCACGAGAGCGCAATTTGGCTTAAATTGATGATCTTGCAAGTACTGCGTAGCCTGTTCTACGGTCATTTTGTAAAACGCTTCTACCTCGCCGTCGTTTGGCGCAGGAGTGACGCTATCGTCTAAGAGGAGATCGAATATGAACTGAATTTCGGGCTGTGCGAACAAGCCATTCTTCCTGTAGAAATATGTCACCACGCCCGCGCTCTTGAGACTAGAGCGTATGACCTCATGTTCCAGATTAGCTTCTTCTGCACACTCCTTCATGACGGTATGGAGCACGCTGTCGCCGAATGCGATACCGCCAGCAACAGTGTTGTCGAGCATGCCCGGATAGGTCTGTTTGGTGCGAGCGCGACGCGGGATCCAAAGATTGTACGTCGGCGTGTAACCATTGACGTGAATGCCGTACGTGGGTATACCCAAGATGCCAGCAGCTGCTCTCTCCAGCCTGAAGAGTAGCTGATTAGTGCTGCTATACACGCCATACTCCTCATTCCTCCATCCGCTGAGTTCATCGCGCAATTCAGACGGCGTCCTCGAATTGTCTTTGAGTGCTTTGAAATGGCTGTTGATCATCACACTGTCATCCTCAACAGTGCTGTGCTTGTACACTACCGCATTCTCCGTCACTGCGAATGGCGCGATCTGCACAAAATCTAGGAAATGACGATTGATGTATCCGATAACGTCGCCGTTGTGCGTGAGTGGAAGAAATCCATCAGCGTTGAAATTGTTGAGAGCCCGTACAAATTCTATCATATTGCTGTTCGTAATGCCTGCTTTTATCTCTATCTCTTCAACGTCGAGAGTGAGGATGGAATTCTACGGGAAACTGAGAGATAAGAATGTTACATTGCAAGATAAGATTAGCGTGGTAGAGAACAACACTCAATTCATCCCAAATCTCCACGAAATCGTCGTCGATTTCCTCGTATCTGAATTATCGAGCAATAGCGGTAACGCTAAATTATGGCAGATGCTGAGAGTAGAGCTAGACAAGCATTCTCTCAGCGCCAATGTTATACGCTTGATCAAGAAATCCAACCTCATCAATCCCATTACCGAGGTGTTGAAACAAGGCAACAGAGAAGACGTGGAAGCGGACGTAGCGAGATTGCTGGAGCTGTCGATTAGTCACTACAACAAAGAATCAGTCCTCAGTGCTTTCTCCGCTCTACTCAACTCTTCTCCTTCTCCATACACCCCTCTCAATGACACTTTCATCCGTTTCGTGAGACTGAACAAGTTCAACAAGAAGTCTCTGTCGTCTTTTCTCCTCGAGAACTTCGATAAGATCGTTCATCATTGCACTTTCGCATTCACGTCTCTTCTCATCACACAGACTGATACCATACGGGCGATTGACTTCAAAGATGCTCCAGATTTCCTTGTTTACCACCTCTCGCATAACTACGATAAGGATCTAGCGGAGCATTTCATACGCAGCACCAAAAACGATACTCTGATAGCACGATTGGTGAATCTGAACCAGTCAAAGTCTGTCGCGCTATCAGATGATCTCCTGCAATATCTCATAGAGCAAGCCAACTCCCTCAACAGTGCCAGTATACTCGATGAGCTGTGGAGAGTTGAGCCAGACCATATGCTGGCGCACATAGACAGGAGTCTCTCAGTGGCATTGGTGGCGCCAAAGGGAGGAAAAGATATCACTTTACAGGAGCAGCTAATGTCCACAATCATTTGCGTGTATTCAGATATGCGCTCCTTACCGACGTTGACAGACTCCCTTATTGGCATCATCGGCGAGCACAAGAACGCATCTTTGCACAGCAACGTCGATTACTCGCTCATGATTGCATACCAACACTACGTCACGTCCGAGCAAGTTGCTGAACTGTGTCACTTCTTCGCTGAGAAGCTGCGCCAGGCGTACGGAATAGAGAAGGCGAGCAAGAAACGGAAGAGTGAAGGTGGAAGCAAGACTCAAGACACTGCCTTTACAGCCACTGCCACACTCGCAGAGCTCTTTTTCATGGCTTTCCCGAAGCTCCTTAGCAGCGTGACGTCCGATGTTGTAGAGGAGTTGCGAGGTGAGGTGCAGAAGCTCGCTGACGATATTGCACCGCAGTACACTCTGTCCGCTAAAGAATATCGCACTGTCAGACTTACGAGGTGTCTCGCCGTCAACCAACTCATCGCTACGCCCGAGCTCACACAATCACTAATCGGCGCACTCGACGAAGCTGTAAACAAGTCTGATGTGAGCCTCGCGTCGGAGTACACACAAATGGCGCTGTACATACTCAGCAGAAGTGGTGTCGCTGATGAGGACAAAGACAAAAACGAAGACATTGCAAAACGTTTCTTGGACGTGAGTGTACCAGCTGCCTTGCAAGGAAACGAAATAGGCGAAAAGATGTTGGGATGCATTGTGCGGAATTTATATGTTCTTGAGTGGGTGATTCCAACATTCGCCCCTTTGAATGCTAATCGCCCAAAAGACACCACGGTCGTGATGTACATTTAGACGCATTGATCAGATTCATGTGTAAAGACAAGCAGACGTACACTTCCTCGCAAGCAACTGCCGTAGAAGACATACTCACCTCAGCGCTCTTTTGGGAGCTTTCCCGCTTCAGAGCGCGTCTCACGTCGCGCGTGGAGAGCGATCTCAAGAGCGGTAAGACGTCAACACAGTTTCAAACTCTCACGCTCCTCCTCCGCTTCCCGCGCGGCTCGTACACTAGCAAATACGTGCGCAATCTCGCCATCGAGACGGCTATGCAGTTGGAGGGAGAGCTTGATGAAGCCGAGGCTTTTGTCACACTTAGACGCCTACTCGTTGCCTTGCTTGGTGATAATGTCACTGTCAGCGCTAAAGTGAGTTGATTGGTATTATGTTCTTCAGCACATCTGATCACTCGACTAGAATGAGGAATACGCTATCCATATCTCCACTAGCTCGACGTGGGCTATGGAAGACGGTAGCAGCGATGTAGTGAAAGAGCTGAATGGTGTATCGACACAGCTGCTCGGGTTATTGACAAGGTCGGTGACAGTTGATCATGTCCTCTTCAAACTCACCGAATCACTAGACCTATTATCCGTTCTGATCCATCACATTTCTTTAAAAAGCTCACCAAGAAGCTCGAAAAGGGTTCATTGAGCATGATGGCCGCCAGTTGCGTACTGGGAGTGTACATGTCGCAGCACAAAGCGGGCAAAGAAAGCGATGAGGGCAAGTCAAAGTACATCACCAAGCTGACTGAGGGTCTATTGAACAAGCTCGTCAGCGACTTGTCAGCCCTCAATTCACGCTCTATCACCAAACGACCACAGACGACAATCGCGCATGTTTCTGCGTACATGACATGCTTACACATGGTAATGCAGATAGATGCGGATGGCAGCGCACTAGAGAAAGCACTGCAAGTAGCCAAGGTAGTGACTACGTCTAGCGTACACTCCAATACTCCTCACACTGCCGTCGACGCTGCCGCATCCGCTTTGCATCTGCTAGCAGCGGGATACGCGAGGAACTCTGTACAGGTGGATGTCGCGATCGCTTCATGGTGTATGTATCATGACAGAGCACCCGACTCTCAGAAGAATATCGTCGAGAGAGGATTGGCGGACGTCGTTGCTTTCTTCTCTGACGAGAAAGAAGGCGAACAAGGCACCACCACCACCACCACCTCTACTAACGTACTCAACCGCCTTTGGTCTACCCTCCACTCCCACTTGCGCGACCCTGCGCCGCCACTTCCAGCTGTGTTGGATGGGTTGCGAGTTGTCGTCCAGGCATGCAAAGAAGGTGAGCGGAGTCTTTTCTGCAGAGTATTAGTTGACAAGTATGTTACGCAGGTCGCTTCATTCGTAGACGCCTCTCGTCGTTGTTGATAGACATCGCGAACGTGTCAGCAGAGTACAAGCATCTGCCTATGACAATTGCACGCGTGATTGATCTAATAGAGGCAGTAGTGCATGAGAAAGTGAGTGACCAATATTTGAAGATACTTCAGTTGACAGCCCAAGGCCATTCTCCTCCAATCTACAGACATAGGATTGATCCTGACGATTCTGACTAACGCAGTAAGCGGGTCAAATGCGCCAGAATCACAAGACACACGTGCACAAGCCATATTCGACAAGATCAACGCCACGCTGCTTCATTTGATAAGATTGCGTCGCGACATCTGTTCCGGACATGCGCCATCACTAGCACTACTTCTCAGTGCCTTGACAGCCTTGCCATTGACGCTACGTCCGAACTTGGGCGGTGGAGCATTGCGCCAGCATCAATCAACACGTCCGTCATGGCTGAGCGCAGAGTGCACTCTCAACCCTGACTCTCTCGCTCGTTTATTAGAGGGCCTCACCACTAAGACTATCCCAATCACGGCGCACTCCTCCACCACTACCAACACTACCGCCCAATCCCTCAAGGAAACATTCGCAAGACACGCTTATATTGTGCTCCATAGCTACGCACGCTCAGCTACCTCTTCATCTAGCGTCTACCCTCAACACACTAGATCTGCTCTCACACCCGGTCTGTACGCTGTCTGCGAATGCGTTGATACGCACAAAGAGAGAGAATTCATGCTTACGGGTCTGCAAGATGAGGGACAGAGGAGCGTTGTCAAGGCGTTGTGGAAGGAGTACGACGAGCAGCGCTATGTTGGTTTGTCATGATGTTTGGGCAAGTCAGCTTGATGGTTTGCTCGGGATTGCTGTTTGTTTGTTTTCATCGATAGAGATATTTGTAGCATTATTTATTAATTTTCATATCGCTTGTCAACTCACTTTGTGCTTTTCACCTCTCGCTTTCACTCATCAATCCCTTATCGCTCACCCTCTCGTTATGACGACCATGGCTGATAACAAAATAATCACAGCAGCTTTCAAAGGTGGGCAGTATCGCTTGTAATCGCTTTGCTGACTGCCCAATTCAGCGCTCGCTAATTCGTACTCCCCATACAGCCGGTTCAGAGTCGGCGCGGCTGTGTTGACGGACGAGGGGATAGTGTTTTCCGGAGCAAATGTAGAGAATGCATCGTGGGTGACGAATTTAGCTTTGATGTATGCTCACCCAATTCAGTTACGGTGGTGCTATCTGCGCTGAGAGGACGGCGCTCGTGAAGGCTGTTGTGGGTGACACGTCGGGAAAGAAGCACGCGTCGCTCAAAAAACACTAGTCAGAAGGATACAAGAGCTTTAAAGGACTCGCGGTCGTCTCTGACCTCGATGAGCCAATCACGCCGTGTGGTTTTTGTGAGTGTGACGATGGTGCGCGACTCGGCACGCTCAATTTCCACAGGCAGACAGTTCATAAGGTAATTCAAAAGTAGGTATGCCATACGCCTCCTCACATGAGCCAGAGAATTCTTTGCACCGGATACTGGGATTTGGCTGATATCGCAGTCGCATGAAGCAAACAAAGACAGACAGCGAACAGAATACAAAGGCGAGCTAGTGATAGAGACCAATATAGAGGAATTGCTGCCGTGAGTGATCTTTCTTCAGTCTGATGACATCACTCAACTATCGAACAGACGCAGCTTCGGACCAGAGCAGCTGCGATAGTTACCAGCCATCGACAGACGTATATAGTAATATGTATAAGCTTTGTGTATCATTACATTGAGTCAAACAGATGAGAGTGGAAAATCCAGCAGCGACGTCATCTAAGCTGTAGCCATCTCCTTCTTCATGTCAGCAATGGCCTTGGCTGGGTTGAGTCCCTTTGGACAGGTGCGGGTGCAGTTGAAGATGGTGTGGCATCTGTACAAGCTGAACGTGTTCTCGAGCTTCTCCTTACGCTCAGCCGCCTTGTCGTCTCTCGAGTCAGCGATCCATCTGTACGCCTGCATGAGGACGGCTGGACCGAGGTACTCGTCCTGGTTCCACCAGTACGATGGGCACGAGGTGGAGCAGCAAGCGCAGAGAATGCACTCGTACATGCCATCCAACTTCTTTCTGTCCTCAGGAGACTGACGGTGCTCGACGCCGTCTGGGACGTTGTCGGACTGCAGGTATGGCTCTATGGATTTGTATTGCTTGTAGAACTGAGTCATGTCTGGCACCAAATCCTTGACAATGTACACTTGACGCCGAAGTTAGCCGAGAAGGGGGGAGTACCACTAAGTCTAAAACTCACTGTGAGGAAGTGGATAGATCTTACTGGCCTTGTTCTCGTTCCTGTCGATTCTGCACAGACACGCGAGCGTGTTCTGTCCCTCAATGTTCATGGCACATGAGCCACAGATACCCTCTCTGCACGATCTTCTGAAAGTGAGCGTTGGGTCAGCTTCGTTCTTGATCTTGCTGTGGGTGAGTGTAAGCTGTGTACTCTCTCTTACTCTTCTATTGCCACTCACAGTAAGGCGTCGAGCACCATTGGTCCACATGAGTTGAGATCCACTTCGTATGTCTGCATGCGAGGCTTCTCAGCTGGCTCGTCTGGGTTCTACAAGGCGTCAGTAGGAGCCACTGTTACTCCCAATTAACCCACCCATCTGTAGATCTGGAACTTCTTGATGTGCGCTGGCTTAGCGCCACCGACAGGCGTTGCGAGCGAGCGGCGTGTACTGCTGCTAAATGATCTCACTGCTTGCGTCGCTGCTGTTGAGCTCCTTGCAAAGTTGAACATATTTCCTCGCCGTTGCGGTTCAAAAGGCGCCTCATCTCAGCAAATCAAATCGCTTAAGTTTGAAGTTCCCGATTTGAGGCGAAGTGTGAGACCTGACCGGTGGTTGGTGTGGTGTAGATTACAGCATCATTGCTTCCATCTCCTGCTCTCCGCTCACTCCATCTCCAGCTACTACGAAAAGAAATATAGATTTGTACAAACTCAATGGAATTACTTTGTAAGCGCTTTTACTCTTCAATTGGCGTATACTCGTTAGCCTGTGAGCCCTCTGTTAGCTGCATCTCTCGACATCTCTCGAAATACCCACCTTGTTCTCGTCTAATCCGGTCAACTCCTCCTTGAGTCCCTCTCTGTGGCTGTGATTAGCACACACGCTCCTTATGTACTCCCTGAACCCACCTTGGGTAGTCTCTTGGTGCTACGTTGCGTTCTGGGACCATTCCACTGGCCAACCAGCCAAACGCAGCGAACGCGAGACCAGTGTAAAGAATACTCTTGGCTGATTCAGCGTACGAGTATTGGTGTACGTCTGGGGAGTGAATGCCCAAAACATCCTCGTCCTCGTGCAACTGCTTGGGCGTCAGCGGAGCTTATGTCGCGATGTAGACACCCACAGTCTCGCCAAAGTTGGTTCTGCCTTGCTGATCCCAGTATTTGCTGTATGGGTTTCTCTCTTGGGCCTTCTGTGGCACGAATTGCGGGTATCCACCCAATTGAGGATCAGGCTCATCGCCAGTCGTCGCAGAGCTTGGTCTGCTAACGTACGTCCTAACGGCTCTGCTGACGTTCATCTGCGCCACTTTTCTTCTCGCTACTGCATTTATCATTTTTCACTTGGACCGACACTCGAAACCTCGTAGCGCTGTTTACGCTCTCACTCGTCGTATCAAAATGTGAGAAAAATGAAAACCAAAAAGAGCAGAGAACACAGCTCACACGCTTAAAGGGACGCTATACAACCAGGTGCAGCCGTCTACACGCAGGATGAAGTACGTGTACTCAGAATCTTCTCGAATTCAAGTATTCACTTGTCTACAGCATGGAAATCCTTTCATTATCGTTAGAGAACAAGACAAAAAGACTCGTACAAGAGGCGTTGACGCTATCAAAGTTGGTCGCTTCTCTCTTCCTCGAGTTTCTCGCTCACGCGAAGACAGTCACATATCTTAGCTGCTCGCACTGTCGCTAACATCATAAAGACCTCGCTCGGTCCTCGTGGTTTGGATAAGATTATGATCAGCGCTGATGGAGATATCACCGTTACCAACGATGGCGCTACGATTCTGAGTCTGATGGAGGTTGACAACCAGGTCGCGAAGCTCATGGTCAGCTTGTCCAAGTCGCAGGATGACGAGGTCGGTGACGGTACCACTGGTGTCGTCGTCCTTGCTGGCGCTATGCTTGACCAGGCTATTGGTCTGCTTGACAGAGGTATTCACCCAATCAGAATCGCTGATGGCTTCGACAGAGCCTGCAAGATCGCCGTGAAGGAGCTCGATGGTATCTCTGACTCTGTCGAGTTCAGCCAGGACGGCAAAGGTCCTGGAACTGCTGCTCTCTACAAGGCTGCTTCTACTTCTTTGGGATCGAAGATGTGAGTGATATTATCCATCTTTCGGCGCATATCTCACTCAATACAAGCGTCTCTGCTCACTCCAAATTTGCTCAAATCGCCGTCGACGCCGTCCTCTCCGTTGCGGACATTGAGCGTCGCGACGTTGACTTTGAATTGATAAAGGTGGACGGTAAAGTTGGTGGATCACTCGAGGAGACTTCTTTGGTACAAGGTGTTGTCGTCGACAAGGACATGTCCCACCCTCAAATGCCTAGATTTGTCAAGGACGCCAAAATCGCCATTCTTACCTGTCCATTCGAACCACCACGTCCAAAGACCAAGCACAAGCTCGACATTGGATCCGTGGAGGAGTACAAGAAGCTGGAAGCATACGAGAAGGAGAAATTCGCTGACATGATCAAGAAAGTCAAGGACTCTGGTGCCAACTTGGTCATCTGTCAATGGGGATTCGACGATGAAGCTAACCACTTGTTGATGCAAAATGACTTGCCAGCAGTTCGTTGGGTCGGTGGTCCAGAGATTGAACTCATCGCTATCGCCACTAACGGACGTATCGTTCCACGTTTCGAGGATCTTTCAGCAGACAAGTTGGGTCATGCTGGAGTTGTCAGAGAGATTGGTTTCGGTACGACCAGAGACAGGATGTTGGTTATTGAGGAATGCGCCAACTCGAGAGCTGTTACTGTCTTTGTTAGAGGATCCAACAAGATGATCATCGACGAAGCAAAGCGTGCACTTCACGATGCTATCTGCGTCGTACGTAATTTGGTGGTCGACAACCGTGTCGTGTATGGTGGTGGTGCTGCTGAAATTGCTTCTTCGATAGCTGTTACCAAGGCTGCTGACGAGACCGCTTCTATTGAACAATACGCCATGAGAGCATTCTCGCAAGCTTTGGATGCTATCCCATTAGCCTTGGCTGAGAACTCTGGTCTGTCTCCTATCGAGACTCTCTCAGATGTCAAATCACAGCAAGTCAACGACAAGAATCCAAATCTCGGTATCGATTGTATGGGCAGAGGCAGTAACGACATGAAGGCTCAGAACGTACACGATCCTCTCGTTTCTAAGAGACAGCAATACCTTTTGGCAACTCAGCTCGTGCGCGCTATACTCAAAATTGACGGTAAGTATGGTACTAATGATATGATAAGCTTGCTAATTATTTCTATTATGCAGACGTTATCACAGCAGGTGGAGATATGTAAATTTAAGATGCATTTGTTATTCCCAGTTTTGATTTTTATTTTGCTCGCCTCATATCGGTTTTGATATGTACAGAGCCTCGCTCAGAGCTCGACCATCAACACTGCTTCTTGGAAAAACTCACAAAATCCTTTTTGGTTTTCCACTGCCATCATGGACATGTTGAATTATTCAAGCAATTCGAAAATTTTGACACCGTCCAACAATCTCAACGCCGTTGACGCTGGCGCGAGAGCAGGCAACGACAGAGAGGCTCCAGACGCCGCTCTGAGCTTCTGCGATGTCGGTAGCCGTGCGTAACGCCTCCATCTCTCCGCCATCTCTCTCATCTCCCCACAGTTTCACACGCCGCTCAAGCACCGCCACCGTCTCCTATAGCCATTCCAGTCCAGTCAGGTGAGCGTAGATGTTCATCGGACTCAGTACGCTCAATATCTCACGTTTTATCCAGACTCGCAGTCCAGAGCTCGCGCCATTCGTTCCAAGACCATCTCAGTGTCACCACTCGTTAGCGAGCTGAAAGAAGACGGTGCAGAGAAAGAGAATGTGCCATTGGACCACCGCAAGACGGTTTCATACGACATCTCTCGTCTCCGTCTCCAATTCCACAAACAAGATCTGGATCCAATCCAAGACGTGACCGAGCAGAGCACCCCAAACACGTCAACCTTCTCTGGTGCGCTGAGCCCACGCTCTCCTCTGTTCTGCTTGAGCTGCTGCGAGCCTCTCGCTAACCTTGGTGTTGTCTTCGAGCCATGCAAGCACACCTGCTGCGCTATCTGTCTCCTCAACAGCCTCACCCTCAATCGCGAGAAGTGCACGTTCTGCAAAGCCGCTATCACTAGCTTCAAGTCTATCAACGGCGGTCCAGTCACGTCACCAACGCTGTCGGGATACGGTGAAAGCAACGATGGCTTCTTCAAGACCACGGCTACTCACTCACCTCCTCCTCCTCCTCCACCCCCGGCTAATGAGAGGAGCTCCCTCAAGTCCATTTGGAGCCCTGAGAGCTCGCTCCGTAGAGCTCCGTCGTTCGGCTCGGCATTGGCGTCACCTACCCCGCCATCGACCGCTGCTGCTGTCGCAGCTGCTACTGCCGCTAGCTTGTCACCTACGACGTCGCCACTCGCTGTCGCTATGCCGCGCGTCAGACACGCTGATACCGGCAGAGCAAAGCCCTTCGAACGCGGCTGGCCGGTGCTCAAGCTCGAGAACGTACCATGGGTGGGTGTTTTTGGGCACGGAATCTCTTTTAAACATCCAAGTAGGACAGCACCCCATCTATCGTCGAGCGCTGGCTGCCAAGAAACGCACTGCCACACTGGAGCGTCAACAGCCACGCCATCCACGTCGTCCTCGACAGGTGAGAGGTACGACGTGTATTGGCAATCACCTCTCAATGACTTGCAGAAACAACGGCAAGGCGTCTAGCGATCTCTACGTCGAAGTCGCGTCGATCGAGATCCGCAACGAGATCATGCGCTCAAGGCAACACTCTGTACTCGAGAGCAGAGGCAGATCGCGCTACGTGAACATATTGGCTTCGTCTCAAGATGAGCTTTTCAAAGCGGTGCGTGTGGTTGAATAAAGCGACATGGCTAATTGAAACGCGCAGATTTTTCCGAGCTGGTGCGATAATAGCGGCGACTACTGTGGGTGGAATGACAATAATGCGAGTTGCTATAACTCCGCCCAAGCTAAGCTCATCTCTGATCATGAGCTGGGCACTCTGATCGACCTCTGCGAGCGTGTGGGCAAGAAGGCGATCCAGCGCATGCCTCCAAAGGTGGGACTCATTCTTGGCGTATAAGTTAACCTCAAGCGACTCCCAGATGCACTTCTGCAAAGAGCAGCAGAACCCATTCAACATGCTCATGTCGATCATTAGCAAGATGCCATGGCACCTGCTCCCAGCAGACAAGCGCAAGAATTTATACCAGAGATATCAAAGCGCTCTCAGCGGTAGGTTTAAGCACTAACCTCTAACGGTTAACTCTCTGAAACCTGTAAATAGACTGCGTCAAGAGTCTGTTTCATCTTGAGTGCTCTTGTCACCGCTGATAACATCCACGCAGAAGCTATTGAGATTGTTCTCTTCCACATCGAAGCGCGCGAGGAGAGCATTGATGTTCAACTGCTAATTCGTTTGGTGAGGTTTGTTGCCGCTTGGGTCTTACGCTGACAACCTCAAAGCTCACGGTCGCGCTCTCCTGCCCCGGTAGGGAATGACGATAGTGCCGAGTCTATCTCCAACACTTTAGCAGCATTTAGCGACGAGCAGAAGGACTGCTTCATGTTGATGTCGAAGCTGGACGCGAACAACCTCCCATCGCTGAACCTGGCCAAGCCAAACGCTTCAAAGCACGGTCTGGGATTGACTGATGTGCCAGACAACGGCTGGATCGATGTAGGCACTGGAAGTTTCGAGGACTTGACTCAAGCGGCTGCGATGCATGACGTTAAGCGTGGCAGAACGCTCAAATTTAGCAGATCAGTATCGTCAATTGGAAAGAATAGCTGCAATGCGCGTATCCTTAACTCGGCTTTGCTTCCTTTGACGCCAGATCAATCGCCAGATTACGACTTGAACGCATTTGGTGGGTTAGAACGCGTTCTGGAAACGGCTAACCCAGGCTACCACAGAACACCACATCAGACGCTAGCTAGGCATAGTAAGCGTTTGAAACTGCTTGTCTCATTAGGATCATGTTTGATTATGTTCTCATAACGTTTGTAGGTGGAAGCACTCAGCAACTTAACGCACTGTATAGCAATTGTATTAGCATTTATCTATCAATACAAACCACATTCGCTGAATTTTTTTAAGCCTATAGGCATTCGCGATAGTCCCATGTAAAGTGGTGACTTTGTTCGATCGAACGATCAGCGTATAGAAAATGGATCCATTGGCAGTGAGTGAAGAATGCTGGAATGGGTGTGCTATCAATTAATGCTATTATAGGAATCATTCAGCAGCTCATTCAAGCCAGCTCAAACCAAAAAGCCAACAGCGACGGAATCGGTGGCACAGAGCGCACCAGTAGAGACGTCTAACAAGTTCGATAATCTCAAGGAGGAGATACCAAAGTCAGCAGCAGAGGTGGAGCAGTCCAAGGCAGCCGCTGACGAGCTGGAGAAGAGAAAGGCAGAGGCGCTGGAGAGGGTGGAGGAGACGAGACAGCTGGACATGAAGCATCACAAAGAGAGAAACGAGCAGACAGATTCGCGTATCAAGGTCGAAGACTTGCCAGATATGCTCAAGGCTTCTGTTGAGGACACGCTGGTATACCACGAGAACTACGCCAGGGAGAGGGAGACCAAGGCGAGAGCAGAGCAGCAAGCCATCGCCAAGCACGTCGCTGATGCTGAGAAGAAGAGGAAGCACGAGCAACCAATATTCTCCGCTATCGACGTCGAGACAAAGCGTTTCAAGAGCGAGTCAGGCGAGGAGGTGGAATCATCCGCTGTTCTGGTTGAGAAGGACAACTCCAATTCAGATTTCGAATTGGTGCAGTCTGATTGGATCGAGGAGAAGAAGAGCGCTGGCAAGGTAGACAAATTCCAAGATAGCGCCAATCAATCACCTACGCTCGCACTCTTTAAGAGACCTTCTGTAAGGACGCTACTCGCCGCCGTCGCTGTCAATCTCCTCATCCCATTCGTTAACGGCATCGCACTCGGATTCGGCGAAATCTTCGGCCGGGAAGTCCTCGTTGGCTACTTTGGCTTCGGCAGAAGATGGTGGACACGCGTCGATAGCAGATCTAGTCTCGGTTCGGCAGGTGCTGGATTGCGATAGAGTGTTCACTAGCTAATAATTCAAGTGTTTCCACTTAGACTACATGTTTCTATATATGAATTTACATTTTATATGTGTACACGTATACAAATCTCCGCGATTTGCGCTCTGTGCTACCTATGACTGCTTTTTTCCTTTGTCTTGAACCATCACCACCGATACTGTGAACGATGCAGAGAAAACAGTCGAGTGACGCGGCGTCATCGACATCGTCGACCAGAAAAGGGCGTGGTAAGTCATCCAGAGGAAGCATCTCCAACGCTGGCAGCAGCGCGGCAGTACGACCACCCAAGCATTCACTCAGCGCGACGGCGACGCCAGAACAGTCCGCTAAGAAGCGTCAGAGACCACAGCCACGTCCTTCAGCCTCAGGAAGTGCTCATAGAGCAGTAGAAGTGATCAATCTCAGTAGCGACGAAGAAGAGGACGCTCCTTCGAGTATTCTTCCCAATGCGAAGAATGCGACAGCTACAGAGAATAATAGAATGCGCGGTGATGATGGTAAATTCAAACAGAAGAAACCATCTCTCCCTCCATTACCCACACCCGCACCAGTTCCACCATCAGCTCTATCTCCACCACAGAACGACACCGCGATACATAGCACTCCTATACGCCCTCCTCCATCTATCCAGCCTCCTCAAAGGAGGACGCCTACACCCGATATCATCCCCCAGCAGCAGTTCGATCTGCCCTTCGTGTTCAAACAGAGATCGGGGTACGTCTACGACGCAATGATGGTGGCGCATGCCCCTCAGAACGACGGCGACCAGGAGTCTACTGAGGTGCCCGAACGTATCACATACATATTCAACACTCTTGCCAAAGCGCGCTGCATCAAGATCATGAAACCGATACAGTGCAGACGCGCGTTGAAGAAGGAGCTCTTGCTGGTGCACAGCCAAAGACACATTAACGATGTCAACTCGTTGCAGTGTGGGTGATAATGGTTTACAGTGTTCATAGCTAACAATCGCCCAAGTCATACCCGAGCACACACTGCACGGCCTCAGAGGCATATACGAAAAGGAGAACAGTATCTTCGTTAATCCATTTACATCTGATTGCGCCTTGTTGGCTGTGGGGAGCGTTGTGGAGCTGACCAAGGCTGTCGTAGAGGGTCGGATACAGAACGGCTTCGCTATCGTGAGACCTCCCGGTCACCACGCTGAACCTGAACACGCTATGGGTTTCAGCTTTTACAACAACGCCGCCGTCGCTGCGCGCTGGGCCATGTCGACGTACACGAGGATTAAGAAAGTGTTGATATTGGATTGGTGGGTGTTGCGGACGTAATTGTGTTAATGACTTACGAAACGCCCAAGGGATGTGCACCACGGTATGCAGATACAGCAATTGTCTCCACCACGCTCACACCTCACAGGCAATGGTACACAGCGGACATTCTGGGACGATCCGAATGTGCTTTACATCTCTATACACAGGCACGAAGACGGCGAATTCTACCCGCCTGGCTCGTACGGCGACTACAAGAGCGTTGGAGGTCCGAATGCCAAGGGATTGTAGGTGTTAAGTCGGAGAGTCTCTTTCGACTAATACGCCTAAGTAACGTCAACATCGGCTGGTCTTACAAGGGCATGGGCGATGCCGAGTATCTCGACGCTTTCAATCGAGTGGTGATGCCAATCGCTTCTGACTTTAGTCCAGATTTGGTTATTGGTGGGTCAGACTGGTGAAGGTGCTTTTAAGCTGATCCCAAAAAAGTGTCCGCAGGATACGACGCTGCCGCTGGCGACCCGCTTGGCGAGAACAAAGTGTCACCAGTAGGCTATGCGCAGATGACTAAGCTGCTGCAGACGCTGGCCGACGGACGGGTGGTTGTTTCGCTGGAGGTGGGTTTGTCGTTTCTTAAGTGACTAATCTCAAACAAGCCCAAGGGAGGATACAACCTCAACTCTATCGCAGAATCAGCCCTAGCCACCGTCAAGACCCTTCTTGGTCAACCGCCAAACATACACTTGCAGAAACAGATACCCCAGACGAGCGCAGTGACAAAAGTGTCACAGGTGAGTGAGCTGCTTTATCATTGCACTCGTTGACTCGACGTCTAGGTGCTCGCACTGCAATCCAATTACTGGCCAGTGCTGCGGAGAAACAACGTCCCGCTTCTCGCAGAATCCTTGCAGGGCGCTGGCCCGAATGCATCGAGATGGTACTCGATAGGACGTGGGTTTGTTTTTGATGTCCAACCGACTTCTGACAAGCCCAAGAACTGCTCAAGGATCGATACTTTTCGCGCGTTCTCAAGACTCAAACGGATTGCAAGCTCTTGGCACAGTCATCGATGCTTGCGCCTGAGCCTTTCGATAGCCAGGCTTTAGCCAGCACAAACATAACGAAAGCCAACATCATCCTCGCATTCGTGCATGATATGTGAGTCTCTCCAGTTGCAGTAGTGTCTGCTGACTGAGTCTCAAGTGGAAGTCTCTACAATGAGTCGTTGCATGGACGTGGGTGCAATCTGGAGCTGCTGGAAGAGACGCTGGTGGGTGGTTTCCACGAATTCTTTTATAGAAGTTGACGACACCGCCCAAGTTCCAAAACAGCTCCAGCTTACATAAATGGGCGAGCGAGAACAACGCAGCACGGCTAGAAGTCAGCCTGCATCGCGACTTCGAAAAGGAGAACCTACCTAACATAGATACCAAAATTAATGAGACGCCATCGCAGCTCGATCACTTGATGGATGACCTCTGGGTCAACTATTTGAGGTGTGAGAGATGCAATAAGCTGTTCTATTCATCTCACATAATATACACAGCCGCAATGTCACCTCCAAAGTCATCTTCGTTGGTTACAGCGAAGGATGCAAAGCGATACAGAGGCTCGCAGAGAGGCACGTCGACTTCACAACCAAGTTTGGTGGTGCCGTCCAGATCCTCGGCCCTCATTATATACCCGACCCGCCTAAAGCGATGCGACAGTGGTACTTGAGCGTGGGTGGCAAACCTGATAGATATGCGAAGCTGACAGCCGCCCAAGAGAAATTACATGGTTATTCCGCCTAGCCATCAGCATCTCACTTCACCAAACACGGACGAGAACGAGAACTTTAAAGTTTCGAGTGGGTGTGTTCTATTGTTTAGCTCTGTCTTCTTACCACGCCCAAAGGTGCGAATCTCCCAGCGCAGATGCTAGCTAAAGAGATGGACCGCGTCAAGTCTTACCTCCTAGACCGCATCTGGAGCATCAAGTAGCGCATTTCGCAGCATGGACATCTATATACACTTATGTCGGCATCGTTGTAGGTTCTGTATTTAATTTATTGTATTGAATAAACATCAGACAAAATTTGCATACATCTCACGCGTCATCCGCGTGACAGTCATCTTTTACTCCAACCATCATGACTTTACCAAACGTTTTCTTCATCACTGGCACATCATCAGGCTTTGGTCGCGTCCTAGTCGAGCAGCTTAGCGCACAAGGCCAGAATGTGATCGCCACCGCGCGCAACCTCGACAAGATCAAAGACTTCGACGATCTGCCAAACGTCACAATCCTGCAGCTGGACGTGTCTGATTCTGAGGAGGAGATCGGCCATGTCGTCGATCAAGCACTCGGCATCCACGGCTATGTCACACATATCATCAACAACGCTGGCTATGGACTGTCTGGCTGCGTTGAAGAACCGTCGATCGACCAAGCGAAAAGACAGTTCGACGTCAATTACTGGGGCGCTGTCTCTGTCACTCGCAAGTTCCTCCCTCATTTGAGGACTCGCACTGAGGGCGACAAGTGCATCGCCGCTGTGTCGTCTGCTTTTGCTTTCCAGACGCAGTTAGCCACCTCCTACTACTGCGCTACCAAAGCTGCCATGGAAATGACTTTCGAAGCTCTCAAGATGGAGACTCAGCATTTGGGCATCAAGGTGCTGCTCATTGAGCCAGGGTGGGCTGCCTCACCTGCTATCTTCTTATTGTTAACATGCAGCCCAGTGCCTTCCGCACTAACATCTTGCATCAGGTGGGCGTGGATCAAGTCGATTTTGTTTACTGACAACGCCCAAGGACACCAACATCCACATGCCAAAGCACTCCATCGCAGACTACTCACCCATCACCGACAACGTCAACAAGATGTACAAGGAGCTCGACGGCCAACAAGTCGGCGACACAGGTCTTGGCTGCAAGAGAATGATCGAGCTGATGAACATGACTGGTGAAGCAAAGGAGATCAGCAAAGGCGAAATGCCTGTCAGAGTCGCGCTCGGTCCTGACGCTGTCGACATGATCACCAAGAAAGGCAACGAGCTCGTCGAGAACTGCAACAAGTGGGCAGACTTCTCCAAATCGACTGACCGTAAGGCGTAGATGCGCACACTTCTTGTTTGTTAGGCAACTCACACATTTTGTGAAACTATATCTTGTGTATTAGTAATGCATTATTCTGTACAAACTCAAGCACGTCTGACACTGTCACGCTTAAGGAGCTCTTCCTTGGCTCTGCGGTAGCCCCAGCCCTCTTCCAGTCCCTTCCTGATAACATCTTGCTGCGACGGTGGGCAGTAGCCGGTGGGAGGAGGTGGGTCCAGATCGAGGTTGGTAGGAAGCGAGTAGCCCTCTCCGACAATGTTGATAAGCGCATCGAGTGAGCTGTTGAAATCGCCTTGTATGTACTTGGCGCGAAGATCAGCCCAGACGCTGAGCGTCACAGCAGTTCTATCGACAGTCTCCATCGGTTTACCAAATGCACTTGAGATTTGAAGAAGATTTGCCGCGCGCTTCACATCCTTGGTAACGTTGGCTCCAGCTGCGTGGTGGAGGCCTGGGTTGAAGAAGAGTGAGTCGCCCTTCTGCATGGGCAGGGCAACAGCGTGAGCTTTGAAGTAATCAACAAGCTCCTTGTTTCGATAGTGAATGTATCCTGCATCATACTTCTGACTGAACGGGAGTAAGAGCGTTGGACCGCTCTCTGCCGGCATATCTGAGTGCGCAATGGCGCCCTGCAGAGTGAGCAGCTGTGTAGCCATCTGCATCGATGCTGGGAAACGTGCAGTCTGCTCACTGCTCTGGAATCCTAAATGGAAGTCGCGATGAGGTTCTTGCGCTGCCCCAGAAGGTAAAACGACATTGAGCTGTGACGTCAACGCGTATGCTGGACCCAGCCACGCTTCGCAGATAAGGTTAAGGATGGGGTTGGCGTAGTACTCGCTGAATCCGCTAGGATCCTCATGCGCATGTTTCTGGAAATAGTTCCATACTCGCTCATTCTTACCTCCAGCTGCGAAGTGGTCACCCCTGTTGGCGTACTTGAGCTTCTCAGAGTGTATGATAGAGTTGGCTGCGTCTTGCGCTCTGTCCACGACATCCAGATTGTCTGCCAATCCTTTCACAACGAATACGCCAGGGCCATCTTTGAGCACGCCGTGCCACTCTTCCATCACTCCCTCGGCGTCGTTGAGAGATATGTCCTCCTTATGGTAGATTGGGATTTGCTGTACTACCTCGCGGGCTCGTGGTACATCCGCTTTGGAGATACTGGAGCTGCCGCAGATTTCGCTCAGTGCGCTGGCGTTGAACTTGGGGAATAGACGCTTGTATGACATGGTGATTGTTGCTTCTCAAACTGAAAACTCTCGCTTATATATCATCCCACCACGAGATTACCGGAAATGCGTTCTGGTCGCGAGCACACCCTGCTGACTAAGGTGCTAGGGTGTAGAAATTGAGGTGGCCTAGGAAGCAAATTTCACCGTATTTTTCTAGCGATTTCTCCACTTCATCGTTTGGTAGAAAGAAGCAAGAAGGAACGATTATCTCGATAGGGTGTCATACGTCATAAAGTCGATTTATAACGGGTGTTTGTACACTGTTAAGATCAACTTTGAGAATAAAAAGGATCCCAAGGGGCTGATCGTACAAATAGTCTAGATATCTCGTTTCTTTCATTGTGATCGTCGCAGCGAATGTTCAAACAATAAACAAATATGTATTTTGAGCATAAGTTAAAGCCTCTAGTTCTTCCAAGCTATCTCCTGCTGCTCGCTCGATTGTCCTCGGAACACGCCGAAATCGGACGAGATGGACGTGAGTGACGAGCGAGGAAAGAGTTGATTACAGAGCAATAGAGTGATATATCTAGTCTTGTAGGCAGCGCCAATCAAAGACGCGTTCACCACCCACTCCCCGCCTTCCAAACGCACCAAAACTTCTTGGACAGCAACAGCCACGAGCTACGACCGCAGACGCACGAATCGGCGTCAGAGTAGCAGCGATGAGCGAGCAGCACAACGTAGACTCCCAGGGATTGGGAGTGAGCGAGAAGGGAAGACCCGCTCAGGGAACCCCAGCGTCCGAACCGGCAGATCAGGAGATGGCGGGTGCGGGAGCATCAGTACTCTCTGGGAATAAGAGATCCAGCAACGACACAGTCAATTTCATTTTCGAATGGGCTTCCGTGCTGATCTGCGTGTCTTCCATGCTTTTTACGCAGGTGA
Organism: Wallemia hederae; assembly: GCA_004918325.1. Taxonomy (NCBI): domain Eukaryota; kingdom Fungi; phylum Basidiomycota; class Wallemiomycetes; order Wallemiales; family Wallemiaceae; genus Wallemia; species Wallemia hederae. The sequence goes on from SPNW01000020.1 coordinate 141,648, forward strand.
GCGATGTGCTTCAAGTGTATGCATACACGCTCACACACCCGCTCAGGTCGGTATTGGCGCCTACCTCGTCATCACTAAGGATTTCATCGCGGAGACGTTCAACATTGTCGGCGACGCAGGCGAACAGTCATGGATCATAGCCGCCCACTCCCTCACTGTCGGTACATTCGTCCTCCCAGCCGGTCGCTTGGGTGATATGTATGGCAACAAGCGCATTCTGTGCATCGGCTTCCTCTGGTTCAGTATCTGGTCGATGGTGACAGGCTTGACGGTGTACACGCGCTCTATCATCTTCTTCGATGTCTGTAGAGCGTTGCAGGGTATAGCACCAGCTTTAATGCTGCCAAATGCAGCTGGCATCATCGGCAGAACGTACCCACCTGGCGTGAAGAAAGCCATCTCTTTCGCTCTGTTTGGAGCTTCTGCACCAAATGGGTTCGTTTTTGGCGCTCTTTTCGTAGGTGTTTTTACAGCAGTCAGCCGTAACGCCTAATCATCTTAATAGAGCAGTCTCTTCGCTCAGAGCTCAGTAAAGGCTCCAGTGGCAGGCGCTGAATGGGCGTGGTCGAACTACGTCCTCGCAATAGCCCTGCTCGTTATGTTCTGTCTGGCACTCTGGATTGTGCCCGAAGACGGCGACAGGAGTGAGCAAAAGGGACTCGGATTCGACTACTGGGGTACGCTGACGGCAGTGTCTGGACTCATTCTCTTCAACTTCGCATGGAACCAAGCAGCGATCGTGACATGGAACAATGGCTACGTCTGCGCGTTGCTCGTAGTTGGTCTGCTGTTACTTGGAGTATTTGCATGGGTTGAGAGCCGCGTCGCGCAACCCCTACTCCCACTCACAGTGTTCAAGAACATACACAACAACCTCATGCTCGGATGTATCGTCACTGGCTGGTCCACCTTTTCGATCTGGCTCTTCTACAGCATCCGCTTCATCCAGGACTTGCGCGGAGTCGGCGCCCTCGAGACCGTGTCTCAAATCGTGCCTTGTAGCGTGACGGGATGTCTCGCGGCTTCGCTCTCCACCTTCCTCATCCTCAAAGCTGGTGGCAGCTGGGTCATGATTGGCGCTCTCTTCGCCTTCTTGACTGCTGTTTGTCTCATCGCGTTTGAACCCGTCAACCTCACTTACTGGGCCATGCACTTCGTGTCCTATGTCATTGCGCCATTTGGAATGGACATGAGCTTCCCGGCCGCTTCCATCATCATCTCTGACCACCTGCCGCGCGAGCATCAAGGTCTGGCTGGATCACTCGTCAATACGCTTGTTAACTACTCAATTGCAATCGCACTGGGTATTGCAGCGACGGTTGAGATGAACGTGAATGACGGCGGAAGAGATCCTGAGAGAGGCATCAGAGGTGCTCTCTACCTTGGGGTCGGATTGGCTGCTGTCGGTCTCATCTTGGCATTCATCAACAAGATCATAGAGGTTGTGGAAACGCGCAGATCACCCACTGCTCATGCAGAGGCCCACATTGAAGGTGGCGTCGATGAGAAGCATTAGGAGCTTCGATTGGACTTCATTTATATCATAGATTTATAGATAACTTCGGGATGAAGAGGCTACTACTAATTTGAATACACTATGCCTCACCACATCTAGCTTTCATGTAACTACATTATAATCCTACTAATATGCATTCCACCTGTAAAATTTGCTCTTACTATCTGTGTGCGAAAATGAGGTCATCATACGCAGAGCGCGTGAAGCTGCTAGCTTGAACCTACGCCGCCATGATTAGACCTAGCGTTACGAGACTGTCGAGACAAGCGCTTAGAGCATCAAGCGTCGTACTCAAGTCCAAATCCATTTCTGACCCGCTCGAGCTTTTCCCGTCCCCACCATTCTTCGCGCAGGCATTCCATCCATTCCACGACCTCGAAATGTTCGGCAAGGAGATGAACAAGATGGCAAGGATCGCTCCATCGTAAGTCATATGCATTGTGATCCAAGTGCGCTGGCTGATACACACGCAGACTGGACATCAAGGAGAGCGACGACTTTTACACGGCGCAGATGGATTTGCCTGACATGTCGAAAGACGACATCGTTATCACGCTCAAGAACGGCCTCCTCACTGTTAACGCCATCAAGGCGCACAAAGAGGGCGAGGACTCAGGTAGCGAGAGCGGCGAGGGCGTATCAGGCGCTGAAGGCAAAGAAGACATCTACCACGTGCGCGAGCGCTCCGCGCTTCAGAAGTACACTCGCGCGTGGAATATCCCGAAGAAAGTCACTCAAGACGAAGTCAAGGCCGAGCTCGCTAACGGTGTCCTCACCATCACATACCCCAAGCACGCTGAGCCAGAGCACACAATTCCAATCGAGTGAAGCGCTATCAAGATGCATGCATCAGCTGTGTCTCAAGTCTTGTCTTTGTCTCATCTTGTCAATTAGTGTTGATAATAAATTAATGATATCTTGGTATACATGGGTGCATTACGCCTCCCATATCCTGCCATCGCTGCTGCTGAGCGGCTGGCCCGTCTGCCACTTGTCGAGGAGGAGCTTGATACGCGTCATATTAGCTTCGCTGTTCTTAGCCCATGCATTCTCGTCGTCTATCCGACTCTTGATGAGCTGGAGCACCTTGACGGCCTGCTTCCCGTATGCCAGTCTGTACGGCTCGCCGAGCATCTCGAAGAATGTGGCGAGGAGCTGCGGTATAGTGCTGAGGGTGGGCATAGGTGGTCGCAGAGCATGCGAGAGCCATGTCCAGCTCTGGCTGAATCGGAACTGTGCAGGGAGTCGACTAATGATGTCGTCATCTCCCACCTGCTGAGGCAGGACAAGGTTGGTAGATGTCAGTCGAGTCTGCAGAATCGCAAAGTAGAACGCTGCTGTACCGCCCATGCGGTCATTGTATTGCACTGTCGTCTCGTCCTTGTTCTTGCGCCCTATGCGACGCATCCACTGCTCCTCACTCTCCCCTTCGCCTCTGAGTGGGTAGTAGGGAACGATCCAGCACGCCTTCTTCACTAACCGCCCCATGAGAATGTCGGCCAGACGTGGGTGCTCGCTCACTACTAGCGATACCACTAGACGCGCGAGAGGGAAGGCGGTCGTTATCTTGGCAGATACCTCCGCCTCTGCTTGGCGCAGAAGACACTTGGAGAGGTGGTTGAGGAGCCAGATGTAGGCGGGCGACTGGTCGCCGTGAAGGTTCTTTGGCTCGCTGAGAATATCACTGATCTCGCTCGTCTGTGTGGATATTAGGTGGGCTTCAAGTCGAAAACGCAAGGCGACACCTACAATACGCTTGATCTGACCGATCGAGTTGGTTAGCTGACCGATCTTCGGAGTAATCTTTCGCTTGGAAGCAGAGCAAGCCTTCTTGATGGCAGGGTCTTGGGCGACGAGTGGTAGCACATTGCGCTTGACTTCCATAATAAGACTGTACCAGTGCTCGTACTCCTTCTTAGCAGAGACGAGGCCAAACTTCTGCTTCTCCGCCTCAGCCTTCTCCTGCTGGATCTGCTTGGAGCGCTCTTGCATCTGCTGCTTCTGCTCCGCCTCCTTCTTCCGCATCTCCTCTTTGCGCTGCTCGTCCTGCTCCTGCGCTATACGCTGACGCGTCTCCTCTGCGCGCTTTTGCTCCTCCAGCTCTCTATCGGCATCCTTCTGCGCTAGCGATATCGAGGCCTCTATACTCGACCAGAGATCCTTGTTGCGCTTATCGAAATCATGCGCTAGTTTACGCGTCTCCTCCTGCGACTGCAGCTGTAAGCTAGAGATGGTGGATTGAATCGCTTCGAGCTCCTTATCTATCGAAGTGTCCGTTTCGAGGTGTTGAAGAGATGAGGAGCGCGTGAAGGAGTCGTTGAGATGGTGGTAGTCGACAGATGAAGTGTACGTGTTCTGGAAATGCTCAATCTCATCCCAACGCCCGTAATCGCTGTCTATATGGCTCTTATTAAGAGATGCCCTGGTGGGGGGCGATTTGGCCGCCGCAGATGATTTCAGTATCGATTTGAGACGGCGTGGAGGCGTTGGATAATCGTCGTCGCTGTCAGAGTCGGATATGCCGTAACCATTTTTCGAAATTTCCGGCACTTTGAATTTCATGGATCACTCAGTTTGGGACAACCAAGAGATGGTTGAGTCAGACTCGGAAAAGAGGCGCAAAATCACAAGGGCTGTAAGTGGGGAGCTGTAGCGAATAGAACCGTACTAAATACAGTCTGTATAGTGCGATATCTGCAGGTCAGTACCGGGCCATTGGTATCAGGCCATATTACTAAACAAGCGCAGGCGCAAGAAGATCAAGTGCGATGGCCCAGATAAAGCCAACCAGGGCTTGAAGTGCTCTAACTGCGAGAACAACAATTTCACATGCACCTGTATGTTTATCGCACGCATGCTTTATCAGCAGCAGCTTAGATGAAATCACAGATCTCGAAGCAGCCAAACGAAAAGGTCCTCCCAAGGGATACATTGAATCGCTCGAGAATCGTAACCAAAGGCTCGAGCAGCTCTTTAGGAAAACTATGCCTGGATTCGACTACAACAGCCAAGTCGGTCCTCAAATCGATAGAGACACTTTCGAGACTGGCTGCGAGGCAGACACCTCGCGGTGGAATAAATCAAAAATACATTTGCCCCCGCTTGACACAGCTTTCCAGCCAACGCAGGAACCCTACGACGACGACACCGATGACGAACTTGAGGAACGCATGCAGCAGATAAGCATGTCGGCACAGTACAAAGACAACACTCGCTACATCGGCAAATCCAGCTCCGTCTATCTCATGGCCGCCCTTGACGAGTACAGGCCCAGCGACGAGCAGTCCTCGACAGCAGACCTCATGCAGCAGGATCGCAGGCCTGAGTTCTGGAAAGACAGGGAGTGGTCGATGGAGGAGCAGAACGATCCGTCGCTGCAACCCTACTCTGCTGACGAACTACCGCCGCCTGATCTTCTCAGACATCTCATCGACATCTTCTTCGACCGCTTCAACATCTACTTCCCTATCCTGCACAGAGCCACCTTCGAGGCTGAACTAGAATCGAGGAAGCACGAAGTCAAGTTCGGCGGTATCGTGCTCTTGCTGTGTGCAGCGGCAGCCAGGTACTCAGACGATCCCCGTGTTGTCCCGACAGACGACAAAGACGAATTTGGGAATGTCAAGAATTGGCGCTTTGCGGGTAGCGAGTTCTTTGACAAATTCAAGACACATTGCCGCCGCTTCCTCCTCACTGCTGCTACTTTGGAAGACCTGCAGCTGATCATCCTTATGATTGTCTACCTCCAAGGCGGTCCGTTCAGCCCTGCTTGCTGGGCCATCGCGAGCGTTGGACTTGTCCTGGCTCAGGTGGGTCAGACCAAATCCATAATTTCCGCTGACCCAATATAGGACGTCGGATTTCACAGAAAGAGGCCTCATGGCAACCCAGTGCAGAACGAAATGAGAAAGCGTGCTTTCTGGTGCTTGTACATCTTGGACAAGCAGCTGTCCGCCATGCTTGGTCGTCCATGCACGCTCAACGACGAGAACTTCGACGTCGACGTGCCGTCAGTGCTGCCAGATGAGCTCGACTCGCCAATGCAACTGAGCATAACGCACTTCAACAACCTCATTGAGCTTGTCGCAATTCTTGGCGAGGTGCTGAGAACGATCGTGGGTGAGTATTCACTTGCTGACCTTTCTCACCCAAGCTCTAGTACGTCGTCAACAGACGCAAGCGACCAAACCACGCAAATATCCCCGAGCCGAAGCGCACGCTGATGGATGTGGCAGCGCTCGACTCGAAGCTGCACAAGTGGCTGGATGGCATACCGCCAGAACTCAGATGGGACCCCAGCTGCAAAGGCGATCTGACATTCACATTCATGTGCATGCTCCAGACGACATACTACATCGTACAAGTGGGTGAAACGATAGCTTGAATTTGCTTTCTAATTTCGCCCAGATATACATCCATAGACCGTTCATATCAACGCCGAAAAGGCCGTCTCCTCTCGGCTACCCGAGTTTGTCAATTTGCACGAATGCAGCTCGGTCGTGCATACACGTGCTCGCGAATCTCCAAGAGAGAAGCAAACAAGTCAAGTACATGGACAGCTGGATTGGAATGGGAAGTTTCACATCCTCTGTCATACTGATCGTATCAGCTTGCGAAGGACGCAAGAACAGCTTGGACTCGTCTGCAGCGATTCCGGAAATGAAAGAGATCAAGATGGGTCTGAAAGTGGTGAGACAACTGGAAGACAGACATCTTCATGCCGGTAGAGCGCACGACATACTGCGCAAGCTGGCGAGCAGGATTGACAAGATTCCTATTGAGGAGTCGCCGAACGTGACCAGTCCTGCAACAAGTACTTTCTCAGTATCGAGTAGTGACTCACCGCTATTCTCGCACTTGCGCAGCAGTAAGGACACCAGTCCACAGGTGCAGCAGCGGCGCAAGATTGCGAAGAAGCCGAATAGTCATCACTCGCAGAATGCACAGGCCGGGTCAAATCTTGCTAATCTGCCAATCTGTACAACCGACCTCGCCAACCACAAGTTCTACCCATCGTGCACATCACAGTCGAGCAGCTCTCTCGCGGGCATAGAGACTGTCGTGCCTAGCACTGGATTCGAATTTAACCCTACGCCGTCGCTAGGCGATTTGAGCCAATCATCAATACCGCCGCAGCCTCAGTTCGTGCAGCCAAGTATGGGCGTTAGTGGGGAGTATGATATGCTCGGCATGCCCAATGTGCCGAATACGTTCGGTGATTACAACGCGCTCAATAGCACCGCGTACCCAGACATGTTCACCATTCCTCAGGCATCTGAGGACAGCAAACCCATGGCACAAGACTCCCTCCAACAGCAGCAGCAACAAGATCTCTGGTCGATGCTGCCCAACTCGACATACAATCCAGGATCTGAGGATTGGGCAAACTTTTTCAAATACACACAACAGATGTAACGAATTTGCATAAATATTGTAGATTAACATGAGATTGTACATACACACCTATCACAACTGCTGACGCTATCGCCTATGGATACTAATTCTGTCTTGACCTCTTTGCCAGTCTGGGGTCTTCAGCAGGCGGGCTGCGATGGCCCATAGGGGGACCACCGCTGCTGCCCATATGGGGGAGGGGCGGTCTACCGCCCATCATCATCTGCTGCATTACGGCAGGATTCATAGGCATACCCATCATGTTAGGCATACCCATCATTCCTGGTGGTTTCGAGTGATGGGACGGTGGAGGACGACTGCTGCCTCTAGGTCTATACGAGCCCCTTGATAGCTGCTGGTTCTGGTACGCAAGGTTAGCGTTCTTGCCGCTGTTCTCCTTGGGTATGGTTTTGAATGGGTTGCCGTTAACGCACTGGGTGTGCTGGACCTGCATGCGCTTGTCCTGGAAATCGTGGGAGTCGAACCACCGCTTAATGACGTCGGCAGCCTCACGCGACGGTACCTCGACGTACGCCGTGCCTTTGCTCTTGCCATTCACCTTGTGCTCCGCGAAGGCGATGTCCTGGTACCGGATGCGGTAGCCGAGGTGGTCGAGCGCAGCCATCAGATCCTCATCCTTAGTGTACCAGTGCAGCTCGTTGAACATGAGTGCTGCCTGTGGCTTGTAATTGTATGGCAGTGCCTCTGTCCTGAAGACAGGCGTGCTGGTGATAACCGTTGGCAGAACTTCCTGAGAGGTTTTGAGTGGGAATAGAGATAGGAGAGTACACCACCCACTCCCTGTGGCTTCTCCTCCTTCACATGACTCTGCAACGACTGGGAGATATCGTCGCTGTACGCATCCTCTGCTTTAACAGTACCGAGATCGCCGTAGATGTCTCCACCCTGTGCATACTCCAGTCAGCTAAAGCTTTCTCCTCAATCGCATCCCGCATCTCCGACTCACCTGTCCACTGCTATCTACATTCCCACCGCCAATGTCATCGCCGTAGATATCGATATCCTCTGCGTCACCCATATCCCACTGCACCGTATTAGATTTTCTTCAGCCCATCTCCGCTCACAACCCACCTTGGTTGTCGTCTTTGAAGAGTTACAGAAGCGCAAATCGCACAAAATGCCAGCGAGGACGCGGGCATCTACGAAGCGAACAAACAGCGCCAGCTCCAGCCTCACCGGCAGTGCATCAGGATCTGCCGCTAAGCCACTCTCTTTCGGTGGAGAGAAGAACGCGTCCATCACCAGCTTCCTTAAGCCACAAGCGCAGAATCAGCGTAGTCTGTCTGTCAAATCCACCGTTGTCGACGATGATTCATTTAATTCACGTCATGTGCCCATTAGCAGTGGTAGCAGTGGTGGCAGTGTCAGCCAACTGCCCAAGCCATCCAAGGGCAAGAGCAGAGATGGCGATATGGATAGCATGTGGTCAGAAGCTTATGCTCCGTCTACCATCGATCAACTCGCCGTCCATTCTCGTAAAGTCGGCGATGTACGTCACTGGCTCGCGGAAGCGACGAGCGATACGCGTATAAGCAAGTACCGGGTACGTTCAGTGATAGCAGAAGTGAACGGCGCTGATTGAAGTCCCAGAAAATACTCATTCTCACCGGTACAGCCGGATGTGGGAAGTCGACGACTATCAAGCTTCTAGCGCAAGATATGGGTCTCAACATCGAAGAGTACCTAAACGAGTCGACGTATCGGTTTAGCAGCGACGATTACGAAAGCAGCAACGGCGGTCCCAGTCGCCAATTTGCGTCGTACCTAGGCAAAGCTGCGACATTCAAGCCACTATCTTTCAACGGGGAGAGCAATGCACCCAGCAAACAGCTCATCCTGGTTGAAGATCTTCCCAATGTCCTAGAGACGCGCACGCGGGAAGCGACCCATCAAGCATTGCGCACGCACTGCCTATCCAGCCAATCTCAAAACACACCACTCGTCATCATCATCTCAGATTCTGGGACACGCGGTACAGGAGGGAATGCTGACGACGCAGCGCTGTCTCTCAACAGAGACGTCATAGACGCGCGTCTCGTCGTGCCGTCTGATATCCTCGACGGTCCATACTGCCAGACGCTGCATTTCAACCCACTGGCGCGAACATTCTTGAAAAAGCACCTGAATGCAGTGTTTGATCGACACGCACAGCACTCAGACGCGTATCGGCGACCACACGATGAAGCACTCGATATCGTCATCGACTCGAGCAACGGCGACATCCGCTCAGCTGTGAACACGCTCCAGATGCTCTCGCAGCAGTCTTTACCGGGCAGCGTGAGTGTTGCGAGCGGTCGACGCAAGCGTAAAGTAGGTGCATTATCAGGCTCCACCCGCAGCGAAATACACACCTCGTTGAGTGCAATGGCGCGACGAGAAACGTCGCTCAATCTCTTTCACTCGCTAGCCAAGGTATTACGCAATAAGCGACATGGGTATGATGCAGATGATGACAAAGAATGCACTTGCGAAAATGATCCTCTGCCACTACCCCTGCCACCACACATGCAGTCACGACATAGAGCACATTCACATGTCAATCCTACCACACTCTATCAAGATATACCCGTCGACACATCCACTTTCCTCCTCTTCCTCGCCCACAACTACCCTGCGTACTGCAGCGACAGCGATGAGGCAGCGACAGTGGCAGATGTGCTATCCGCTTCTGATTGCTTGCCTTATGGTACAGCGCCGCATCTTGCCAGCAACACATTCGAATATGTCGTGCGCACAGCCCTCGATACCCTCCCCACGCCGTCACTCAAGCGCGGCCAGAAGATACGGAAACCGGCGCACTTCCTAGCGGAGAAAGTTCGCAGGGAACGGCAGCAGAGCGTGCGCGAACACGCACGTAATGCTCTCACGCTCACTGGCCAGGCTGATATCCCCGCAGTGAGCGTAGACGTGCTACCAATGCTCACTCGTATCTGGGGCTTTGCAGACATTGAGCCCTCCCTGCGCAAGATCCTCCAGTTCGGCGATAAGCGCTTTGATACGCTCGTGTCAGATATCGTGGCTGAGAACGACAACGACGTGGACGCTGCTGCGTTTGACGAAGAGGAGGACGTGAGGAATACTCTCAACTACACCGCATCGCAATCTCATCTACATGCTGACAAATTGCACACCCTTAAAGAAGCCCTCGGCGCTGTTGATTTAGACTCTCATTACGATTTTGACGACTTTGACGACGATATTCAGGACTTCTCTGATTGAGTGGCCTTGTACACACAACACACAACACGCAACGCTCTTAATACCTTTGCACAACCAGTATATTGTAAAATCAATGCATCAATAATTATCGTCCTTGTAGTTTTAGCTCTGTATGGCTTACTCGTCCAAGATGTGAGATGAATACGATGACATTCGCATATAAGGGACGACGACGTGGATGTGCACATCAATAGAGTCGCTGCTTGGTATCCCTGTCCCATATAGTCGACCCGCCTCTGACAAAGTCGTTGACACTTATCACATTTTCGGGGAGCAGCTCCCCGCCGATCCGAATTTCCCAATCCTCACATTCTATCCAGACGGAACGTAAGGTCCTGTGCTTCTCAACGAATCGCAGAGCATCAGCTTGTGGCAAGTGTTCGGATTTAATGCAAAGCGTTTCTATCAAGGGCATGGCATCGTCGTAAAACCCTGAGGCAAAACCGCTGATAAACCTCGACTGCTCCGTGTCCACATCGCGAGTTCTCCAGTAACCCAGAGTTCTAATATTGCTCAATTTGTAGAGCATGTCAGGAGTGTAGAGATCGTGATCAGGCTCGCAAAAATCGGTGTGATTCGTCTTATAGCATGTCAGAGAAAGGCTCTTGTCAACGCAATGTTCAGCTTTGACTTACTGGGGAAAGCGACAAACTTGTTAGTGTGTTGGAAACACACGTCCACTTCGATATTGGTTGTGAATCTGTGAGACTTAGTTCGCGGATAGGTACGATCTTCTCTAAGTCCAAATTGACAGATAAGTTTGATACAGTCAGCGCTTTGAGATCGTCGAGTGAGTCAATCTGGAGTTTTAAATGTTGAGTTGCTGGTATATTCGACTCGCAATGTATATCCAATCCCTCAATCCTAGGATGTCTTGCCAAAAAATCGTTAACTAGATGCAAGTCGCTTCGCAATGTGATTCTGATACGTAGCTCTCTCAGCGATTTGAAGTGAAAGCCGTCAGGCAAATCGTCAAAGCGTAGTCCACTGAAATTAACAGATTCCAAGTTGCCGCGTAAATATTGGTTCACGCTTCTCCAAATGAACACTTCTCCTTCGTAGCAAGATAATTTTAAATGGCGGGCCTTAAGTGATGCTGGTAATTTTTGTTCGGGACAAGGGTCGTCCCTGACTGGTATAAAGCAAACGGTGAATACGTTGAAGGTGACATCACCGAATTCGTTGTCCAGCAAGTCTTTGATATTAACAAATTCGGAGGAGTAACAATGAATAGCCATCTGATGAATCGTCTTGAATCTTCTACTAGGATGACTGAGCCAGCACCTTATGTCTTCCAGCGTAGCTGGGCGGATGAAATCTCTTTTTACGAAGAAGCGTGCAACGGTGAACAAACGATGTGATTTCATATGCTCCGCCCAATGTCTGTTGATGAGTGACAGCCTATCTATCGTGGTTCCATGCCGTCTTGAGAAGGGCCAGACCAAGTACTCAGCTATGTGGTACATAACATCCGGTATGAGGTCTTCCATCCTCCGTGGCTCCTCGGTGTGGTAATGCAACGATTTGAATGGGTGGCGTGGAGTGCTGATAGCTTATGGCTTGTTTTTAAAGCATAAGTCACACCTCAGCGCGCTCTGGTCGTGAAGCAAGAAGTTATGCTGATACGACGGGAGAAGGCGAGCAGGATGAAAATAAGAGTGCACAAATCGCTGCCTTTGCTACGATAACACAGTGATAGCCCACAGAATCGGTGTAGCTCCATGTTATCTGCCCGATCTTTGTTGGTCGGCGATAGCCTGGCGATGACGGACTCTAGTATCGATGATTCGTCGATATCTATGATATTGACTACCAGTAATTAAACGCCTGGCTCAAGATCTCACATCCGTGACTTCATTTGTGCGTCGGGGGAGCTACCAGGATCGTTGCCTGTATCCGGCCTCGGAGGGTACAGCTAGAAGTCAGCGGGCTTTAGACATCTTCGAGGCTCGCTTATCAGTAGCAGAGAATTACGGTACGAGTCACTGTTGTCCCGATGTCAAAACTAAGTGTTATCTCGCCGAGAAGCTTAAGGATCAGGCGAGTCACAAAGGAGGTAAGGCTTCAATCTCACACGATCCGAGGTATATGCTAATGTATATACTTCTGTAATGAGAAGCTTTATAAGCGGATATCAATGAATATGCTTGATATATGAAGAAGACGGTGATGGATATAGTGATGCAGCAGCTTCGTTGGCTCCTACGAGCGACGTCCATTGAAGATCTTTATGAGAGTCACCAGAATAGACCGTAGGCTGGCAAGCTGCGGTAGCGTGAAGAGATAGTGGTAGTGTCTTTGTATGCAATTTCAAGATGAACCTTTGTCAGTTTCTCATACACAAACCTCTCGAGGATTTCCGGTGTACCTTTTCTTGTAGCACTGAACGTCAATTCTGCAAAGGCGCTTGTGCTTGTCAACGAAGCGGTATAAAGCTTTCTTGGATACACGTGAACCACTGAGCTCAAGATCTTCGATTAAAGGCATGGCGTTGTCATACAGACCCGAATTGAAGGCCGCAGGAAACTTCAACATTTTATCCATACCCGTCAAACGGAAACGCTTGATATTGTTCAACTTGCAAAGCATCTTGGGATTTGCCAAATCGTGGTCCCATTCACAATCACCATTCTTCAAAACTTTGGTTAGATTGTTAGCAGCTCTCGACAGAAACACTTACAGCACAAATGTCCAGCTTTTCGAGCGTATTTGACAGGCTTGTCCAGATTCGGGTTGGATACTTACAGCCCGAATAAGCCAAACTCTTGAGAGGGACACGCTGGATGTTTCCGCTTTCTGTGTCGACCGGCATCTTAAACAGCCTTAGCGTTTTAAGGTTGTGGAGCGAGTCAATTTTTAGCGGCAGCTCATTCTCTAACCTATAGGAGTCGCTAATGAAGAAGCTGTCACATAAGCCATAAACCGACAAGCTGTTGATTGAAGAATGCCTTCTCAAGAAATCGTTCCACTCGTGAATAACAGAATCTTTGACAGAATGAATATGAAGCTCTTTGAGTGACTTGAATGCAATGAGGCTATTGTGAGGAAGAAACAACTTATCATTAATGTCAAGCGAGACCAGATTGTCACGTAAAGAAAGATTGAGACTCTCCCAATTGAAACCTTTCTGGCGTCTGTTATTAGTAATTATCAATTGACGAGCTTTGAGAGATCGAGGAAATTGAACTTGTTCTTCAACACGGTTTTTGTGGCGACGATCTTTCCGTGCAACGAGCTTGAATGTATTGAATTTCACGTCGCTCAGCTGGTTGTCCAACAAATCACAAAGATCATGGTAGTCGGGAAGACGGTCAATATGGATTGATAATGAGCGGATTAATTTGTGTCTGCGATTGGGGTGCATTAGCCATTCCTTGACATCTTTGAAGCTGGCTCTTTTGGATTTGCCGAAATCCGGCCTCGTCAAATCAAAATACGCAGTGCTAAAGACTGCAGCGCGATGAGCGATTGCAAGCGTATTAGACGCGCAACCTACGGGAATTTAGCTTCATGTGCGCCTCCCAGTGTTTGTTGATGAGCGATAAGCGGGTGATAACAGGCACTTCTGGGTAATAGTAGTAGTTGTCAGCCTTCAAGATATCGGCAATTTCGAACATGATATCAGGCTGAAGAGTTGCCATTTTGGATGTAATGGCTGTGCTTGGAGATTCCTGGGTATCGGATAGTGGCATATCGATGTGATGGTATGAGATAGAGGAGTAAAATGAGGCGGGAGGGCAGTGGAAGGTAATAAGCTAACTTTTAATTCCTTCAAGTTTGACATGATGCTCACATATATACTACAAGACTGACTCTTACTTTGATAGCAAACAAAGCCTTATCATAGCGATAAGCGTACAAAGCAAGCAGGACAAGATGAAGACACATAACATAATCCTAGGACGCGCGTCATATGCCAATGTGAATGCATCGGTAGTAAAAGCTTTATAAGCGGATATCAATGAATATGCTTAATATGAAGTGAATTGTGATGGATATAGTAATGCAGCAGCCTCGTTAGCTTCTACGAGCGACGTCCATTAAAGCTCATGATAAGAGTCACCATCATGGACCGTGGGCTGGCCAACTGCGGCAGCTTGAAGAGATAGTGGAAGTACGTTGTACGCAGATTCAAGATAAACCTTTGCTGGTTTCTCATAAGCAAACCTTTCGAAGATTTCCAGTGCACCTTATCTTGTTTCCCTGAACTTCAATTCTGCAAAGACGCTTGTGCTTGCCTACAAAGCGATTCAAAGCTTTCTTGGGTATACTTGAACCACAGAGCTCGAAATCTTCGATTAAAGGCATAGCGTTGTCATAAAGACCTGACTTGAAAGCCTCAGAAAACTTCGGTATCCAGTTCGTACCCTCCAAACGGAAATGTTTGATATTGTTCAACTTGCAAAGCATCTTGGGATTTAACAAATCTTGTTCCCAATCACAATATCCATTCCTCTAAACATTGGTCAGATTATAAGGAGCTCTCAACAGAGATACTTACGGCATCAATAACCAGCGTCTTAAGCGTACTTGACAGAATTGTCCAATCCTGGGTTGGATAGTCGCCGACCGAAGAAGTCAGACTTTCGAGAGGCTCACGCTGAATGTTCCAGCTTTCCGTGTCAACCGGGATCCTATACGTCCTTAGTGTTTCAAGTTTGTCGAGTGAGTCAATTCTTAGCGGCAGCCGATGCTTCGAGATACTTGAGCCACCGATGCAGTTGGAGCCATGAATCGACAATTCGCTTATCGAAGAATGTCTTCTCAAGAAATCGTTCCACTTGTGGATACCTGCATATTCGATAAAATCAGTACTAAGCTTTTTGAGTGATTTGAAGGTAAGGTCGTGGTTGTGAGGATCAAACATTTTGTCATTAATGTCAAGCGAGACTAAATTGTCGCGTGAAGAAGTATTGAGACTCTCCCAATTGAAACCTCTATAAAGTCTATGATTTAAGACTGTCAATTGACGAGCTTTGAGAGATCGAGGAAATTGGACTTCCTTATAAACGCCGTCGCGGGGACGATCATCCCATGCACCTACTTTGAACGTGTTAAACTTCACGTCACTTAGCTGATTGTCCAACAAATGGCGAATAGCTTCATAGTCGGCAAGAAGGTTGACATAAATAGAAAATGAGTGAATCACCCTGTGTCTGCGATAGGGGTGCATCAGCCACTTCTCGACATCTTCCAAGCTGGCTCTTTTTGATACGTCTTCGTAGAAAGGCCTTGTTAGATTAAAGTGCGCAGCGCTAAAGACTGCAGTGCGATAAGCAAGGATAAGCGCTCTAGACACACAACCTACGAGGATGTTGCTTCATGTGCGTTCCCCAGTGTTTGTTGATGAGCGATAAGCGAGAGATGACGGGCGATTCCTTAGGAAATTCCTCTCTCTGTAAGATGTCCGCGATTTCGAACATTATGTCAGGCTGGAGAATTGCCATTTTGGATTTCTTAGGTGCGTTGGGAGATTCCTGGGTATCGGTTGGTGGCATTTCGACGTGATGGTATGAGATAGATAAGTGAGATGAGGATTTCAAGCGGGAAAAGCTACAAGTAGTGTCCTACTAGCTGTAAGACTCATCTTATACATCGACATCATTTTATATATCGCTGTTGTGATGATAGCAAAACAAAGCGTACAAAGCAAGGTCAAGATGAGGGCACAAATAGTACTACGAGAGCGTGCTGGAGATGCCAATGTAAATGCATTTGTAGTCAAAGCTTAATTAGCGGATATCCATGAATATGCTTGATATGAAATGAAATAGTGATGGATATAGTAATGCAGTGACCTCATTAGGTTCTACGAGCGACGTCCATTGAAGATCTTTGTGATAGTACCCAAATGGACCGTAGGCTGGCCAACGGCGACAGCGTAAAGCGACAGTGGTAGTGTGTTTGTATGCAGATTCAATGTTAATGACATTAACATTCGACATATTCGCGAGCGCGAGGCTCTCGAGGATTGCCAGTGTACTTAACACCTTTGCACCAAACGTCAATTCTGCAAAGACGTTTGTGCTCGTCGATGAAGCGATGCAAAGCTTCCTCGGATACACATGGACCACTGAGCTCGAGATCTTCGACCAGAGGCATGGCGTTGTCATACAGACCTGAATCAAAGGCCTCGGCGAACTTCAAAAACCTGTTCCTACCCGTCAAACGGAAACACTTGATGTTGTTCAACTTGTGAAGCATCTTGGGATTTAACAAATCGTGGTCCCATTCGAGAGCATCTACGTCCTTCAAAAACTTCAGAATCTTGGTTAGATTGTTAGCAGCTCCCGACAGAGATATTTACAGATTCAATGACCAGCTTTTCTAGCGTATTTGACAATCCTGTCCAGTTCGGGATTGGATGCCTATAGTCCAAGTAAATTAGACTCTTGAGAGGGATGTGCTGGATATCCTTGCTTTCCGTATCGACTGTCACGTCAGTAAGCTCCAGCGTATCAAGGTTGTCGAGCGAGTCAATGTGCAGCGGCAGCCGTATCTTGGGTCTGTAAGGGCCACGTATTGACAAGTTATAGATAGAAGAATGTCTTCTCAGGAAATCGTTCCACCTAAGGATATCAGAATCTTCGACAATTCCAGTATCAAGCTTTCTGAGTGACTTGAAGGCAAGGTTGCGATTGTGAGGATCAAATCCTTCGCCAAATACGGCAAGCGAGACTAAGTTGTTGCGTAAAGAATTATTGAGACTCTCCCAATTGAAACCTTGATGACGTTCGAGATGTGCAGCTAACAATTGACGAGCTTTGAGAGATCGAGGGAATTGAAGTTTCTCTTTATTTGAGCCATTGCGGCTAAAGGGATCCCCTGCACTTAGTTTGAATGTGTTGAACTTCACGTCGCTCAGCTGGTTGTCCAACAAATCACAAAGAGCATGGTAGTCGGTATCATTGTCAAAAACGATGCAGAATGATTGAATCAACCTGTGTCTGCGATCGGGATGCATCAGCCATTCCTTGACATCTTCGAAGCTGGCTCTTTTTGAGAAGCCAAGGGGAGATCTTGCCAGAACGAATTTCACAGTGCTAAAGACTGCAGCGCAATCAAAGCTAATCACATGCAATCGCCCTACCTACGAGGATGTAGCTTCATGTGCGCTTCCCAGTGTTTGTTGATGAGCGATAAGCGAGAGATGACGGGCAATTTCTTTAGATATCCCTCTCTCGATAAGATGTCGGCAACTTCGAACATGATTTCAGGCTGTAGAGTTGCCATTCTGGATTTTGTGGGTGCTTTGGGAGATTCCTGGGTATCGGATGCTGGCATTTCGACGTGATGGTATGAGATTAAGAAGTAAGATGAGGCGAGCAAGCGGAAAAAGCTGCAAGTATGCTTTTAACGCCTCCAAGCTTCACGTGATGCGTAAATGTACAATTTGAGACCGACTCTCATTCTGATAGCAAAACAAAAGCGTTATCGCAATGATACCTTACGCGTAAGGACCAGACAAATTATGAGAGACTCGGTATTTCAATTAAAATGCGCAGTCTATATTATTGTACATGCAATGGTAGTTGTAGTTAAAGCTTTATGAACGGATGCCAATGAACATCACTACAAATGATAATGCCGAGACTCGTCGACTCATGCGAGCGACGTCCATCGAAGAACTTCAGAAGCGTCACTGATGTGAACGGTATGCTAACCAACGGCTGTAGCGTGAAGAGGAAGTGATCATGTGTCTGTATGCAGGGTCAGGGAAACACCTCGTCAGATGCTCAATCGCGACAATATTGAGATTTCGCAGTAAATCTCATTTCAAAGCATGCGGACTCTGCAAAGACGTTTGTGCTTGCCAACGAAGTGATCCAAGGCTTCCGTGGATATACCTGAAGACATGAGATACAATTCTTCGATTAGAGGCATGGCGTTGTCATACAGACCTGAATTAAAGGCTCTAGCGAATCTCGATGAAGTCTCCATGTCACTGTAATCCAAGTACTTGATGTTGTCCAGTTTGTAGAGCATTTCGGGGTTCAAAAGATCGTGGTCACGTCGAAGAACTTCTTCATTCTTCGAGAATTTGGTCAGATTATTAGCAGCCCTGATAGAGAAACTTACAGCTCCAATGACTAGCTTTTCTAGCGTATTTGACAGACCTGTCCAATTTGTGATTGGATGTCTATAATCCGTATAAGTCAGACTCTTTAGAGGGACATGAAGATTCTGGTTTGTCAAATCAACTGTCATACCAGTAAGCTCTAGCGTTTCAAGATTTTCGAGCGAGTCAATTTGCAGCGGCAGCCGCTTCTTTGGTTTATGAGAATAACGAATCGACAAGCTGCTGATCGAAGGATGTCTTCTCAGGAAGTCGTTCCACTTATAAATCTCGGAATCTCTCGCAAGGCCCGCATGAAGCTTTTTGAGTGACTTGAAGGCAAGGTTGCGATTGTAAGGATCAAATCCCTCGTCAAAAACGGTAAGCGAGACTAGGTTGTCGCGTAAAGGATAATTGAGACTCTCCCAATTGAAGTCTCCGTGAAGTCTGTGATTTGTGATTGATAATTGATAAGCTTTGAGAGATCGAGGAAATTCAAGGTCTTCTTCATAAAGGCCATTGTCGCAAAACATGAACCATGACGTAAGTTTAAAGTTGTTGAATTTGACGTCGCTCAGCTGATTGTCCAGCAAATCACAAAAATCTTGGTAGTCTTCATCATAGTCGAAAGCGAAAGAGAATGAGTGAATCAATCTGTGTCTGCGATCGGGATCCATCAGCCATTCCTTGACATCTTCGAAACTGGCTCTTTTTGACATGCTGTCGAAAAGAGAACTTGACAAATTGAAGTGCGCGGTGCTGTAGACTGTAGCGCTATGAGCGAGGAAAGCGTTTAAGACGAGCTACCTACGAGGATGCAGCTTCATGTGCGCTCTCCAGTGTTTATTGATGAGCGATAAGCGGGTGATAACAGGTACTTTTGGGTAATCGTCGTTGACAGCCTTCAAGATATCAGCAATTTCAAATATAATATCGGGCTGGAGAATTGCCATTTTGGATTTTTTGGGTGCGTCGGGAGAAGTCTGGGTATCGGATGGTGGCATTTCGAAGTGATGGTATGAGGTAAGGAGCGAGGGGGACAGCGGTAGAAGATAATAAACGATGTTCTACCTTTCTCAAGCTTTAATTGATGCTTTTATCTACACTCCAAGACTCCTATCACTCGATAGCAAAGAAAGACTCATCACAACGATTATTGTACAAAGCAAGCAGGACAATATGAAGGCACTGGAGGTAATTATAGGACGCGCGTCATATGCCAATGTAAATGCATCTGTAGTCAAAGCTTTATAAGCGGATATCAATGAATATGCTTGATATGAAGTGAAAGGTGATGGATATAGCAATGCAGTGACCTCGTTAGCTCCTACGACATTGAAGATCTTTGCGAGAGTCCCAAATGGACCGTAGGCTGGCCAACGGCGACAGCATGAAGAGACAGTGGTAGTGTGTTTGTATGCAGATTCAACATAAACCTTCGTCAGTCTCGCAAGCGCGAAGCTCTCGAGGATTTCCGGTGAAATCAATCCAATCGCATGCAATTTCGATTCTGCAGAGACGTTTGTGCTTGTCAATGAAGCGATACAAAGCTTCCTTGGTCACACATGGAGTCATGAGCTCGAAATTTTCAACTAGAGGCATGGCATCGTCATACAGACCTGAATTAAAGGCTCTAGCGAACCTCGATGACTCCGTTGGCTCCCTGTAGTCAAAGTATTTGATATTGTCCAGTTTGTAAAGCATCTTCGGGTTCAGAAGATCATGGTCATGTTCAAGAACTTCGTCATCCTTCGAGAATTTGGTCAAATTGTTAGCAACTATCGACAGAGAGACTTACAGGTGCAATGACCAGCTTTTCAAGCGTATTTGACAGGCCCGTCCATTTCTTGATTGGATGTCTATACTCCATATAAGTCAGACTTTTTAGAGGGACATGCTGGATGTTCTTGTTTGTCGTATCAACCATCATATCAGTAAGCTCCAGCGTTTCGAGATTGTCGAGCGAGTCGATTTGTAGCGGCAGCCGCTTCTCTGGTTCAGATGGGCAACAAATTGATAGGTTATTGATTGAAGAATGTCTTCTCAAGAAATCGTTCCACTTATGGATGTCAGTATCTTCGACAAGATCAATATCAAGCTTTCTAAGTGACTTGAAGGCAAGGTCGCGATTGTGGGGATCAAAGTCCCTGTCACTAACGATAAGCGAGACTAGGTTGACACGTAGAGAAAGATTGAGACTCTCCCAATTGAAACATTTACGACGTCTGAGATTTGCGATTGATAATTGATGTGCTTTGAGAGATCGAGGGAATTGAAGGTCTTCTTCACTGAGCCCATCGTTGTGAAGTTTACCCCATGCATTAAGTTTGAATGTGTTGAATTCTGCGTCGCTCAGCTGGTTGTCCAATAAATCGCAAAGAGCATGGTAGTCGGTATCATCGTCGAAAGTGAGAGAGAATGAGTGGATTAGCCTGTGTCTGCGATCGGGATGCATCAACCATTTCTTAACATCTTCGAAGCTGGCTCTTTTTGAGAAGTCAAAGGGAAAGCTTGCCAGACTGAACTGTGCAGTGCTGAAGACTGCAGCATGATCAGCAGTTGACACTATCGACACTACCCTACCTACGGGGATGCAGCTTCATGTGCTCTTCCCAGTGTTTGTTGATTAGCAATAAGCGGGAGATGACGGGCGATTTCTTTGGGAATTCCTCTCTTTGTAAGATATCGGCAATCTCGAACATGATATCGGGCTGGAGAATTGCCATCTTGGATTTCTTAGGTGCATTGGTAGATTCCTGGGTATCGGATGCTGGCATTTCGCCGTGGTGGTATGAGATGAAGGAGTGAGATGAGATTATCAAGCATTTTAGAGCTACAAGCAGTGCTCGACCAGCTATGAGAGTCATTGAATTCACGGACAACACGTTTAGTGTGATGATATCAAAACAAGGTGTTAAGGAAGATTAGCGTACAAAGCAAGCAGGACAAATGAAGACACAGAATGTAATTCTAAGACGCGCGCCATATGCCATTGTAAATGCATCTGTAGTCAAAGCTTTTTAAGCGGATATCAATGAATATGCTTGATATGAAGTGAAACGGTGATGGATATAGTGATGCAGCAGCTTCGTTGGCTCCTGCGAGCGACGTCCATTGAATATCTTTATGAGAGTCACCAGAATGGACCGTAGGCTGGCTAACGGCGGCAGCTTGAAGAGATAGAGGTAGTGTGTTTGTGTGTAGATTCAACATGAACCTTCGTCAGTTTCTCATACGCA